>JAUJPP010000005.1:17501920-17527916 GCA_030562195.1 Nipponacmea schrenckii | reverse complement strand
AACTCGCCGGATTTCAAAGTCGCCAACTCGACAAGTCGCCAACTCGCCAAGTCGCCATTTCGAAAGTGGCCAACTCGACAAGGCGCGAATGGCGGGGCGACAACTCGACAACTCGAAAGTCGCCAACTCGACAAGTCACCAAAGAAATCTGTCGAGATGGCGACCCGCCATCCGCGACTTGTCGCACTGTTTTGTCGTGTTGTCGAGTAGGCGACTGTGAATTTCCGGCGACTTGTCGAGTTGGCGACTTGTCGAGTTGGCGATATTGAAATCCGGCGACTTGTCGAGTTGGCGACTTTGAGACATTGAAAAAAGATGATGGCCGCTATCTGATGCCATAGTTTCTATATGAAGGTGGTAGAAGAGAAACTGATCTTTTTCTTCCATATAAACTATAATGTTCTGAATCCACAAATTGATGACCACATAATACAAGTAGCGTAACCTGAAAGGTAATATGAAAGCTTATCTCTGTTTAAATCACTGCAAAATATCTCTGGAATGGTTATACTCTCTGAGTTTTAAATTTTAAAAGATTTAATTGTAAGTGTAAGCTCAGGTAAAACGTTGCCATCTTATCAGGGATAAAAATATTATTTGTTCAGGTTAATTACTGTTTCTTGTTAATTCTGCAGTGCACCCATCTTAGATAATGATACAGTAGTAGAAATGAGGGGAAATAAAAGAAGTGTATATTGTTATAAAGATTTACTGTATATTGTCTTAGATAATGATACAGTATTAGAAATGAAGGGAAATAATAGAGGTGTATATTGTTATAAAGATTTACTGTATATTGTCTTAGATAATGATACAGTAGTAGACATGAGTGGAAATAAAAGAGGTGTATATTGTTATAAAGATTTACTGTATATTGTCTTAGATAATGATGCAGTAGTAGAAATGGGGGGAAATAATAGAGGTGTATATTGTTATAAAGATTTACTGAATATTGTCTTAGATAATGATAAAGTAGTAGACATGAGGGGAAATAAAAGAGGTGTATATTGTTATAAAGATTTACTGTATATTGTCTTAGATATTGATACATAAGTAGACATGAGTGGAAATAAAAGAGGTGTAGCTTGTTATAAAGATTTACTGTATATTGTGTTAGATAATGATACAGTAGTAGACATGAGGGGAAATAATAGAGGTGTATATTGTTATAAAGATTTACTGTATATTGTCTTAGATAATGATACAGTAGTAGAAATGAGGGGAATAAAAAGAGGTGTATATTGTTATAAAGATTTACTGTATATTGTCTTAGATAATGATACAGTAGTAGAAAAGAGGGGTAATTAAAGAGGTGTATATTGTTATAAAGATTTACTGTATATTGTCTTAGATAATGATACAGTAGTAGAAATGAGTGGAAATAAAAGAGGTGTATATTGTTATAAAGATTTACTGTATATTGTCTTAGATAATGATACAGTAGTAGTAGAAATGAGGGGAAATAATAGAGGTGTATATTGTTATAAAGATTTACTGTATATTGTCTTAGATAATGATACAGTAGTAGTAGAAATGAGGGGAAATAATAGAGGTGTATATTGTTATAAAGATTTACTGTATATTGTCTTAGATAATGATACAGTAGTAGTAGAAATGAGGGGAAATAATAGAGGTGTATATTGTTATAAAGATTTACTGTATATTGTCTTAGATAATGATACAGTAGTAGAAATGAGGTGAAATAAAAGAAGTGTATATTATTATAAAGATTTACTGTATATTGTCTTAGATAATGATACAGTAGTAGACATGAGGGTAAATAAAAGAGGTGTAGTTTGTTATAAAGATTTACTGTATATTGTCTTCGATAATGATACAGTAGAGAAATGAGTGGAAATAATAGAGGTGTATATTGTTATAAAGATTTACTGTATATTGTCTTAGATAATGATACATTAGAGAAATGAGTGGAAATAATAGAGGTGTATATTATTATAAAGATTTACTGTATATTGTCTTAGATAATGATACAGTAGTAGTAGACATGAGTGGAAATAAAAGAGGTGTAGTTTGTTATAAAGATTTGCTGTATATTGTCTTAGATAATGATACAGTAGTAGTAGACATAAGGGGAAATAAAAGAGGTGTATATTATTATAAAGATTAACTGTATATTGTCTTAGATAATGATACAGTAGTGGGCATAAGGGGAAATAATAGAGGTGTATATTGTTATAAAGATTTACTGTATATTGTCTTAGATAATGATACAGTAGTAGACATGAGGGGAAATAAACGAGGTGTATATTGTTATAAAGATTTACTGTATATTGTCTTAGATAATGATACAGTAGTAGTAGAAATGAGGGGAAATAAAAGAGGTGTATATTGTTATAAAGATTTACTGTATATTGTCTTAGATAATGATACAGTAGTAGACATAAGGGGAAATAATAGAGGTCTATATTGTTATAAAGATAATAATAATAATGATAATAAATTCTTTATTTTACATGGGTCAGAATTAGGCCCAATACACAAGGACATGGTCCTGTCTCACATTCAGCCCATGGGGCAATACATTGAAAAAAAAAAGAAAGAAAAAAAGAAAAAAATCGAAAATACATAATATCTCTATATACAATTCGTCTGAAATACTAAAAATACACAAGTACATGTGTATCAAATGGACAGATCTATGTTCCGGCGATCAAGTACATGACCACAAAATAAATATACAATACTCCACGTACAATTTGTTTAAAAATACACAAGTACATGTGCATGAATGGACAGTTTTTCAACCTAAAATTTGTTTATAAAATGGATGTAATACATAGCTCCCGCTGCCTGCACACGACCGCAAAAAATCACGTATTATTTCAACGTACAATTTATTTTAAAATACACAATTACATGTGTAAATAATGGACAGATTTATCTTCCGGCGATCAAGTACATGACAGCAAAAACCATATATCATTTCAACGTACAATTACTTTTAAAATACACAAGTACATGTGTATAAAATGGACGGATTCATCATTCTGCGATCAAGTACATGACCACAAAACCAAGGAATAGACAAGTACATCTGCATGAGACGATCAGACATCAAAACATACATATAAAAAAAAAAATGTTCTTTTTTTCTATGGAGGGGGAGGTAGGATTGGTCCATGCTCAAGACCAGCTTTAAGGATGTTTACTCATCCCCCGACAGTAATAATTTAGATTTTCAAAATGGTTCAAGTTAGGCCAAAATAGAATTGTTGGTGGTGATATACCTGTGAGAAAGGGAAAAATAAAATCAATAAATTACTTAAATCATTAAATCATGGAGAAACAATTGTTAAGATAGCCATCAGCAAGTAAGCCTATAGTTGGTGAAAAGAATACCCGTGTAACAGGAAGCATGCTTATGTTAATGAAAGATTACCAAGAATCATCCTTCGAAAAGTCTTAAAATCTGATGCTGATTTAATATTTTCGTCTAGACCATTCCATAAAATTGATCCTTTGTATTTAATACTTTGTTTAATCAAATTGATTCGTGGTTTTTGCACCACAAGTTTTGAATTTATGCTAGAATAAGGCGTCTGTTTATAGCTAAAGAGGCTTGAAAGGTAGGAAGGAGACAAGTTGTTCAGAGTTTTATACATAAATTTATACGAATTAAAATTATGCCTGGTTTTAATGTCAAAAATATTAAGCCTTTTAAGATTCAGTGACAAATCAGTATTATACTTAGAACCAAGAATTAATTTAAAAGCAATTTTTTGTTGCCTGTGTAAAATATCGGCCGATGCAATGTCGTGCGAATTCCAAATAGTTGAACAATAATCCAAATATGGTTGAAAGTGACATTTATAAAAAATAGATCTATATTTTTCGGGCATGATCTTTCTTAACTGTCGCAGTTGAAATAACTTAGTATTTAAAATTTTAGCAACGAACTTGCGGAGTCCATGAGAGATTTTGATTCACAGTAACACCTAGTAATTTAAAGTTTTCAACTTGTTCAATAAATTGATTATTAAGTTCAATTGATAAATCTGATGAATATTTTCTTTTTTGAGAAGTTGTAATTAACATACATTTGGTCTTATTTCATTTAAAATCATGACATTAAAGGAACACCAATTTAAGATTGCATCAGTATCTTCTTGCAATTTTAATTGTATGTCAGTAACCGATTTACCAGAAGTATAAATCGTAGTATCATCCGCAAAAAGATCACAGTTAGAGTTAATATGCAATGGCAAATCATTAATATAAAGATTAAACAACAAGGGACCTAAAATTGATCCTTGTGGTACTCCATACTTTATACTGCGAGAAGACGAAAGAGTTCCATTGACGTAACAACGCTGAGTACGATTCGACAAGTAACAATTTATGAAGGTTATTAATGCATTCGAAAAATTGTATAGTTTTAGTTTTTCAATAATTATCTCATGGGAAATCAAATCAAATGCTTTTATAAAATCAAAGAAAATAGAACCAACCATAAGATTGTTATTTACTGCATCATAAACGTTTTCAATTATGTTAGTCAGAGCTGTTTGACAAGAACTATTAGACCTAAAACCAGATTGGTGCGAATACAATAACTTATTATTATTTAAGAAATTATTTATATGTTTTGAATAATGTCTTTCAAGTGGTTTAGATACACTAGATAATACAGAAATTGGTCTATAATTATTAGGATCAGATTTAGCGCCGGATTTATACAGTGGTAAAACTTTTGCTTCTTTGAATTTATCAGGAAATATATTTGCATCAATGCATAGATTATATATATGTGTCAAAGGACCACTTAACGTAAAAGCACCATATTTGAGAAATAGGGGATTTAATTTATCTAAACCAGCACTTTTGGTTGCATTTAACGAAGACAACTGTTTAAAAACTTCATTTTTGTTTATGTTAGGGAATCGAACATTCTTCATAAGAATTTAACTTAGAAGTGACAAATTCTTCTATTTTATTTACGAAATAACTTTTATCAATATTTCTATGAACATGCTTTTGATTAATCAATTTGGATGCAATCTTTGAAAAATGATCATTGACTACCTCGGGTTCTAAAGGAATCAGATTAGTTGAATTATTAGCCTTATTAGTTAAGGAGTTGATAACTTTCCAGATGTGTTTTGAGTTTTTCTGATCTGAAGCAAGTTTTATGTTAAACTGCTTTTTGGCTTTATCGATCATTTTAATGACCAAATTTCTACACTTCCGATATTCATCATCTTTGCCTTTCTTTTTCAAACCGTCTCTTATGCGCATTAATTTTAAAATTTCAGAGTCTAACCAGGGTGACTTTATTTCATTTTTGACACGTTTTAACTTTAATGGTGCATGGGTATCAATTATTGGCTGGATAATATTATACCAAGATTCTAAAGCCAAAATTGGGGTCAGATTTAGTATAAATTTTTGTCAAAAGGGGCTGTTGCAAGATCATTATTAAATAAACCTACATCAAAATGTTTCATACTCCGGTAGTAAATATAAACATGCTTAGGTTTTGGAATATGTGCGCCTTTTTTATTCCAGGTAATACAAGTTGGGTAGTGATCAGATAAACCATATACCGGGACATTAACTTCAGTTATATTACTTTCATTCGAAACGATAACATTATCAATGATAGTGGAAGATGCTTTAGTTACTCGAGTAGGAACTTTTATAATTTGTTTTAAACTATATAAAGACAGTAAATTATTCCAATTTGAATTTGTTCCATTTGACACATCAATATTAATATCACCTAAATAATAATTTCTTTATTTTCGTTCCAAACCTTTTCAGTCATTTTAGCAAATGAGTCTAACCAGCATTTATTAGAATTCGGGTGCCTATAAATGCAACATATTAATAAGGGTTTATGTTTAGTGAGATTTATATCAACCCAAATTGCTTCTATATCAAGCGATTCTAAATCTTCCCGTCTCCTACAATTTAAATGTTCTTTAACAAAAAGTAGAAGTCCAGCTGAACTATTATACCTCAAAGGATAAATAAAAGGATTAGATTTTCTGTTCTGTCTGACAACCGAATCTACAATGATATGAGATAAAATATTAGTTCCAAAATTATTTAAATGAACACCATCTTGCACCAAAACTTCACGAGGGGGCCTACAAATGAAAGAATCGTAAATATTAATATACTGACATCTATTGTCATGACAAAACTGCCGTAGTAAATAGTTAAATTTTTGGCACCGCATCTGGAAATTAAAAGGGTTAATTCGAGGGATTACAGAACATACAAATATATTAATATTAGTTAGTAGTTCCTTCAATAAATTCTTATAGTCATTTACACATTGTTGAAAAGTTGCTAATTTTTTGCTTATGTCATTTCCTCCGACAGAGAGCACAATGTTTTTGATAGACGTAGCTTCACCAAGTAATTGTAATAATCTCGGTTTAAGTTCGCTAATTGTCGATCCACTGTTGGTATCGATGACACATAATTGTCCTAAGTTGTCTGATAGTCGTAACGAAGAAAGGGACTTCACGAGAGAACTTCCAATGACTAAGGTTTCGGCACAAGCGATGGATCTTTGAATGGGCCGAGTTGTAAAATCATGAGTTTTCTTAATGGCTTTAGTTGACTTCTTAAGGTTTTGCTTCTTTATAAGTTCATTAACTTTATCAAAATTTATAGGTTGAGTAGGTTTAACAGTGGGAACTGGCACTGGTATCGGACCTGAGACTGCAGATAGTTTCTTAGTTAGCCTAAGTCATTGATTTGATCCGAGAGTCGCAAAATTTCAATTGACATCTTCTCTATGGCGGCTTCGCACTTTGATTTTTGAAGTACAGAAAGGAAAATCAATTTGTACACTTACACTGGTATTTAGTTCACAAGTTTTAGTTCCGACAGTAGAAAACTTTTGGCTTACACCGGGCACAGAAATCTTGTCCAGATTGTCACTTATTTCAGGATTAGATGGAATAAACTTAGAAAACACAATCTCGATCCATCTGGAACAGTCTGTACCCTGAACATGGAGTTTATTTTTCTTGTTGTAAAATGTTAACGTAGTACTTAATTGATTAGAAGGAGACAAGGACGAATCAAAAGTTTTGAAAATTTGGCCATTTAAGGAGTCATCCTTGAATAAAGAATACTGGTTCGAACAAAACTGATGTATAAGTCTGTACGTTTCTTCCTTATTAAATGAAATAACTATAGATTTAGTATAATGTGTATAGTCTGCAATGTCAAAGTTAAAATCTGGATGGTTCAAAATAAAGTTTTTCCTTTCCAGACTTAAAATGCTGGTCGATGTCGATAAAGTCTTAGTCGGTCGAGATGGAGTTGAATAGTTTGATCTTTTGGAATTTAGATGTGGAAAGTCTATTTCACTGTCGCTATCAAAGTCAGAGTCTGAGAAATTACTCAAGAAATCGTTCAGTTCCTTCGAAATACTGTCATTCATTGTGCAAATTTGAAGTAAAATCACAAGGTACAAAAATGTTTACGACGTCGTCAAGTAGATGACGTCACCAAACAAGTCCTGTTAAGGATGATGACCAAGAAATTTATTACTCTAACATTCTAAAAATTTTAAGTGAAATATATCTCAAATTTGAAAGCCCTTTAATTATTATAGGTGGCGATTTTAATAATACATTAGATCACACAATAGATAAAATAGGTGGAAGTTTAAAAATGAAAGAAAAGGGGAAAAAATGTATTAAAAACTTATTAAATAGCTTTGAACTTCTCGACAAATTTTTCGAACTCTTAACCCAAACAAAAAAGTATTCACTTGGAGACAAAACAAACCATATGTGAGATGCAGGTTAGGTTTTTGGTTAATTAGTTCTTCTCTACAAGATTTTGTAAAAAGTTCGGAAATTTTACCAAATCCCTTTGCCGATCATTCAGCAATATATCTTAGTAGGCCTATAGCTGTTGGTAAGGAAAAACCAGGTCCTAGTCTTTGGATTTATAATTCAACGTTGAATAACGATAAACAATACAAACAACTAATAATATCTAATTTACAATTTTGGAAAGAAGAATTTTATGATAAGAATAATCAAAATGAACTTTGGGACTATATAAAGTTTAAAATCAGAGAATGCACGATACAATATTGTAAAAATAAAAATAAAATAAAACGAAAACTTAAAGAGTCATTATTAAATAGATTAAACATAATTGAAAACGAATTAAATCAAATAATCGACATAGATAATGATAAATGCAATGAATTTAGTTATGTTAAAAGTAAATTAGATGAAATCTATAATGAAGAAACACAAGGTGCAATATTAAGATCCAAAACCAACTGGTATTTTGAAGGTGAAAAAAATTCAAAACTGTTTTTAAATCTTGAAAAACAAGCAAAATCGTTAACAACAATAAGAAAATTATGCAAAAACGATGGTACAATTACAACTAATCCAACTGAAATCCAAAATAAAATATTTGATTTTTATAGTAATCTTTTTGTTTCAAAATTTGATCTGTGCTCAAAGTTAGTTGAAAAGATACGTCAAAAAAGTTATGAATTTGAAAAGCTAAATGAGTACGAAAGGGAAATGTTGGATTATAAAATAGATTTTAATGAAATTGATCAAGCATTAAAAACCTTTAAAATAAATAAATCTCCTGGAAAAAAAGGCTTAACCATAGAATTTTACAGAAATTTTTGGCTTCAAATATATCCATTTATTCTAAATTCCATCAATTACAGTTTTGAAAATCAATCGTTATCTACTAGTCAAAGACAATCAGTTATCAAATTGATACCAAAAGGCG
This sequence comes from Nipponacmea schrenckii, assembly GCA_030562195.1. Classification (NCBI taxonomy): domain Eukaryota; kingdom Metazoa; phylum Mollusca; class Gastropoda; family Lottiidae; genus Nipponacmea; species Nipponacmea schrenckii. The sequence continues at coordinate 17,519,162 of JAUJPP010000005.1, read as the reverse complement.
ATAAAGACAGGACTAAATTAAATAACTGGAGACCTATAACACTTATAAATGTGGATGTAAAAATTATCAGCAAAGTTCTCTCTAACCGTTTAAAACCATTTCTTGACACATTAATTCATCCTAATCAAACGGCTTTCATTCAGAATCGACATATGCAAGAAAATCTGAGAATAATAAATGATCCTTTTGAGTTGGCAAAGCAAAAGAAAATTTTTGGATTTCTTTTAGCGATCGATTTTTTTAAAGCATACGATAGTATCTCGCATTCATTTCTTTTTAAAATTCTCCCTTGGTTTGGTTTTGGTAAAAATTATGTAAGATGGATAAAAACTTTGTATAAAAATATTGAATGTTGCGTCATTAATAGCGGTTTTACTACTCATTTTTTCCCAGTTTTATCAGGTGTAAGACAAGGGGATCCAATGTCTTCTAGTCTTTTTAACCTTGTTATTGAAATTCTATTAAAATGCATAAGAAATGATATAAATATAAATGGGATTCTTTATGGTATTAAAACTATTAAAGTGATAGCATTTGCGGACGATATTACAGTTTTTATCAGAGATTTTAGTTCAGCTAGACATCTATTTGAAGTATTAAAATTATTTGGTCAAGTATCTGGGTTGGAAATTAATGTTAATAAATCAGAGGTTTTTGAATTAAATAGTCAAGAATCAAATTTGAAATGTCAACTAAAAAAAATAGGAATATCAATATGTGAATCGGTTATAAAAATTCTTGGTATTTATTTTTGTTTTGATAATATCACTTCGAATAATTTGAATTTTAACAGTAAACTTGAAGAAATAGAAAATAGCTTTAAAAATTGGGGAAAATATAATCTTACGATAATTGGAAAAATTCAAATTATTAAAACTTTCTGTGTACCTAAATTGTTATTTCCATCATATATCCTACCTTGTCCTGAAAATTTCATAAAACATGTAAATGATATTTTTTACAAGTACATATGGAATGGAAAAGATAAAATTAAACGTAATAATTTGGTTCAAGATTTTAAAAAAGGGGGTTTACGAATGATTAATTTTGAAGTTATTCTTACATGTCAAAGTATTTTTTGGATTAAGAAGATAGTTAAGTCTTTAAACAAAACATGGCTCATTCCTTTTAACTATATAACACAACAGTTTGGGGGGAAAATTCTACCAGCATGTAATTTTTCACTTTCGCAACTACCAAAAAACCAATTTTATTCAAATTTATTTAAAAGATGGTATCAAATATATACTAAACATATAGACCTTCTTGAACAGCCAAAAGAACAGATAATCTGGAATAATATAAATATCTTGATAAATAAGAAAACAGTTTATAACGCAGAATTATCAAAAACCCTTGTATATGTAAAAGATTTAAACACAGAAAAAAATATCTTACCTAAAACAGTTATTTTGTTAAACGGTCTTAAAAAAGCATCAATTAAATTTACTCAAGGTCAAGAATCTGATACTAACATTAGAATAAAACCAATAGATAGTATAAATAAAAATTTATTGAATCTATATAATGTAGGAATTGAAAAAATTACAGCCAAAATAATTTATACGAAATATATTGAAACGTTATACGTAAAACCAAAGTGTATTGAAAAATGGGAACAAGATCTGGACCAGGAAATTGATGATAAATTTTTTGAAAAAATATGTAAGCGGATTTACGATGTCTGTCAAAATATAAAAATACGTAATTTTGAATTTAAATACCTACATAAAATAGCCTACACAAATATTAAATTATTTAAAATGGGTATTAAAAATAACACTATGTGCGATTTCTGTTTTTCTAACTTGGAAACTGTACAACATCTTTTCATATCATGCACAGAATCTCAAGTAATTTGGAATCATTTTAATAATATTCTGGAAAAGAACTCAATAAATATAGATTTAAAAACAATAACCAAACATTTAGGCTATTATGAAGAGGCAAAGATACCATTATCACTATGGCATTTCATAAACCATTGTATTATTTTAACAAAATATTATATTTTTAAGACAAAATTTTCTGAAAAATCTTTAGATCTTAATGAGTATCAACTCTATCTACTCAAAAATGCAAACATTGAAAGCTGTTTAGGATGCGATGAGATGGACGATGAAGAACGATGTGATGGTTCTAAAATATTTATTCAGCATGATCGATGATAACATGGCGATGACAAATGATGATGTGGCAATGTTGAGAAGGCGGAAGTTCTGTTTCGTCGTCTCGGACAACCGAGTAATGTTCTGTCGTCAATCGAGTCACTCGGATCTACGTTCACGAACATTACCTGTAGTCCGAAACAACGATCCCAAACATATCCCCCTCCTTGATGTGACTACATCAAAACTGAAAATATAAACAATACAAATTAATTATCGAAAAAGCCTTTACTATATATCACAGTCCTATTGTTTTGGCGTTAAAAACGAACGAATGCACACTTTAAACACATATTTTTCCTATTAACTAGTATCACAGAACGAACATTTTTTTTTTCTTTGCCGTTTCATATATATATATCACTTCAACATACACAATAAAACCACAAACGCACACTGTGGAATTTTATATACAATTATTCCATGAGTCGCACACCATGGAATTTCTGATTTTTAACACCTAATATGCGTATTAATTTGCGTCCAACGGACATAAATGACTTATTGATCGTTTGTAAAGCTTATCACCGATTTTGATTTCCACAACTCGAACGTGATTATCATCACCGCGGAACACTTTCACAATTCTCCCTAAGGGCCACTTACCACGAGGGGAATTCGGATCTATTACTACAGCGACATCTCCCTCCTTGAAATCCCGTTGTTTACGATGCCATTTATTTCGAGCATTTAATGTTGGTAATATTTCCTTCATCCACCGTTGCCAAAATTGTTTGACAAGTTCCTGGACTCGTCTCCAACGTTTCCGGGGGTCGAACTTAATGTCGTCAACGCATTCTGGGGCCAACTGTCCACTCAATTGTCCGAAAAGGAAATGGTTTGGGGTCAGTACTGGACAATCATTTGGGTCGTCTCCCTGGTAACCTAGCGGACGAGAATTAATTAAGCCTTCAGCTTTGACGAATGTAGTCAATAATTCTTCGTCAGTTACGTCTGCATCACCTATTACAGCTTTGATTGCCCGTTTAGAAGATTTTACCATGGCCTCGAAGACTCCTCCAAAATGGGGGGAAAGTGGTGGATTGAATTTCCATTCGATAAAGTTATTTGCTAACGAGTCACCTATCCTGGTCTGATCCAAAGCACGAATTAAGTCACCCAATTCACTTTCAGCGCCAATAAAGTTAGCGTCATTTCCGACAACGGATCTAATTGGTTTACCACGTCGATTTGTAAAACGTGAGAATGCACATAAGAAAGATTCAGTGTCCATGGACCATGCCATTTCTAAGTGTACGGCGCGTGATGATAAACAAGTTATTACACACAAATAGCGTTTAGTCCGAATTTTACCCCTACCTTGCTTAGTATGAAAAGGTCCGGCATAATCGATGCCAATTCTTGCGAAAGCGCGAAGTTGGGTTCCAAGTCGGTACGCCGGTAAAGGTGCCATGACTTGCACTGCCGGTTTCCTCCTACGTCTAATACATTCAGCACAGGAAGATTTAATTGACTTTATAAGGTTACGGGCACCGATTATCCAGTATTTAGATCTCAATTCTGACAAGATGTGTGAAACTCCCATTGCATGAATCTTATCTTCGTGAAAGGTAGTTGCTATGTGGCGCGAAATACAATGAGTTCCTGATAATATTACAGGGAATTTAGCATCGAAAGATAAATGTTCAGCTTTTCCAAGACGGCCATCGACTCGAAGAACTCCATCCTTATCAAAAGTTGGATTTAGTGTCAATAATTTGGAACTGTTACGAATGGGGTTGCCATTTCGCAGACATAGAACTTCCTCGCTGAAAGAGTTCCACTGAGAGGTTTTATACCAGAATATTTTAGATTTGTCAAGTTCTGCGACGCTTAAATGATTGTCCGAGATGAGAGACTTCGGATTTCGAGCATTGTAAATAAATCTAAGAGCCCACGAAGTGACTCGTACTAATTTTGACCAGTTTGAGTAGCGCGTTGGATCTAATCTACCAAAATCTATCACCTGGTTATTTGTTAGAAAAGTGTCATTTAATTTAGTTTTAACTTCTGCTAAGGCTATTTCTGCAGGTTCTGGGATTACACGATCTCGCCATGAGGATGTATTTGACGACAAGACTTCTGGTCCGTGCCACCAAAGGTCACTGAGTGCTAATTCAACGACAGATAAACCGCGAGTAGCTAAGTCCGCACAGTTCGATTTGGTTGAAACATAACGCCATTGTATGGGCTCCGATGATTCTTGAATCTCACCTACTCGATGTGATACGAATGGTTTGTAAGTGCGCGATTCTCCTTTGATCCAGTAAAGTACATTTTGACTATCGCACCAGAATGTTGTCAAGCTTTTTGGAATTTTAAGTACTTCGCAAACTAAAAGGGAGCAGCCCGAGCACTGCACCACAAAGTTCCAACTTTGGTATCGAAATTGTCTTCAATGGCGCCCCGCGAGTTTTTGCAACAATTAATGCAACTGAGAAGGAACCATTTGAATACTCGCAACGAAGATAAAAACCATGTTGCGTAAGACTTTTCTGATGCGTCAACAAATACATGCAATGTCCTGTCCAAAATCTGTTGTCCGTCTTTCACAAGGCAGCGAGGAATGGCAATGTTTTGTAACAAGGGCAGCTCAGAAAACCAACTAGTCCATTGTTGCTTAAGGTCGTCAGGAAGATTGTCATCCCAATCCAAACCACGTCCCCTATGTCTTTTGGATTCCTAACTTGGCCCTAATAGTAAACGGAGCGATCAGGTTTAGGGGATCAAAAAGCGTTGCTGTCTTACTAACCACTATCCGTTTGGTCAAATTATCAAGCGCTGGTTCAGTAACTTCAAAAGTGAATGAATCAGTTTCAGCGCACCACAATATGCCAAGCGTTTTTATAGACGGGAGATTATCGTCATCAAGAGATAGTTTGTTAAGTCTATCAGAAACAGGAACATCTGTTAACACCGAAGTTTTATTTGACAACCATTTTCGTATTTCAAACCCAGCGCCTAGTAGTAATGATGTCAACTGTTGACGCAGTTCAACGGCTTCCGAAATACTATCAACGCTATCAAGCAAGTCGTCAACGTACATAGAGTTAAGAATAGATTCTGATGCCATCGGATATTCAGTTTCGTTTTGCTCACAATGATGACGTATGACTTGTTGGGAAAGATAGGGTGACGACGTGTTACCAAATACAAGCCTATTATACTGATAAATTTTAACTGGACTTCGTGGATCTAAGTCACGCCACAAAAATCTATGAAATATGCGATCTTCATCCTTTAATTCAATTTGCAGAAACATCTCAGAAATGTCACTTGCTAAAGCTATGGGTTTACTGCGGAATCTCAAAATTACGTCAACAAGGTCTCTTTGAAGTTTAGTGCCTGAATTTATGCAGTCGTTTAAGGATATTCCATTAGTCCGAGCAGCGGCGTCCAATACCATCCTCACTTTAGTTGTTGTCTTGTCCATGCGCACAACTGCAAAATGGGGCAAGTACCACGACGGTATATTTCAGCTACTTCCGGTTTCTTAGCCAAAGAACGTTCAAGACTTAAGAGGCGGGATTCAGCGTTTTCAAAATTCGAAGTTGACAACAATTTACGATAGTTAGAGTTCCAAGGGATCCCAACGCTATACCTATTTGTACCCGAATCATAAGTCAGCGATTGTTCAGTAGATTTTACAGCATCTAATTCTAATTTCGTGAATTTCGAAGTTCTCGGTTTAATACCGGAGTTCTCGATGTCCCACATGTTTCGAATTAACGAGTCGACATCAGATTCTGTCTTGATGTGGTACGTAAAATGAGCAAAACTACCACTAGATTGATCTGGCCCTGCAGGAACCCCTGCATGTCCATCCCAAAGGTGTTAATCGAGCAACGGGTTCATTGGCCAATCCCGTTATTTCTGTAATAGCCCGATGTATTCCGAAAACATTCAGTCCTATCAAAAGATCAACACGATTGTCAGTAATCTGAGGGAATGGTATACCTTTCAAATGCGGCCAAAAGTTAGCTTGTTTGTTCCAGTCAACTGTTCTAAGGCCCCCTGTCACGTTGTTCACTGTATACGCCGTAAATGGCACACAGGCTTTTGAGTCTAAACTGCACAGTTCTGCGGATACAAGAGCAGCGTTTAATGAAGTCGATTTACCACCCAGCACAGAAACGTCCAAGTCAGTGATTTCACCCCTAAGATCTAACTCTGCAGCTACACTATCATTAATATAGCTGTCCGTTGAAAGGTCATCCATAAGTGCATTGCATCGGACAACCCTATCATGATTGCGTAATACAACAGATACCACTCTCATTACCAAATTAGTAAACTTACGAACTTGAGTATGTGTGTATTTTTCAGCTGAGTGGTCATTTCTGACAGCTGGAAGGGGTCCCAATTGCTGTGGAGGCTCTGCAACTTGCTGCAATGGTGAGGGTTTATAAGAATTAAAGGGTTGTGACAAACTAGGTCCGGTGTTGCGATTGAAACTGTCTAACGATCGATCATCGTATCCCCCTCCGTGCAACAAATAGTGGTGAGTGCGGCGACAACCATCAATTCTACATTGTTGAGTGGCAGTGCAACTTTGGCCACGGTGGCTCTTACCAAGACAACGAAAACATAAACGTTTAACTTTTGCAATTTCCCAGCGCTGTGTGACAGGAAGTGATCTAAAATATGAACAGTTATTAATACCATTGTCATGAAATTGCCCACAGACGATACAAGAATTCTGACTTGTGGTCGAGAAAGTTTTTGAAGTCCGACTATTATAATGTCGATTACGATAAGGTGAGCTTAACGATGGTTTTGAATACGACGACGACACCAAAGTTTTAGTATTGGGGGTAAATCCTTCGATCTCCTCTTGCGATTCAATTCGATAGCGAACCTCTAGAGATAACCATTCTTTTAATGTCAAAAGGGATTCTGTTTTTCTTTCAAAAGAGGCCCAGCGTTTGAATTGCATGAGTGCGCTAGTGGAAAGTTTGGACCTGACCACAGAGAAAAACATTGAATTAACGTGGAATTCCTCAGTTCGGCCATTTTCTTGGAGAGACAATATGCACAGTTCTAGAGTGTCAACGTATTCCTCAAACTTTTTAAGATCACTGAAATTGACCGAGTTCATTTTCATAATAGTTTCCAAATGCATAAGTGTGTAACGGCGAGGACCACCGAACTTACCTTCTAAGCGTTTCAAGGCAGCGTCATATCCCATGTCAGATGCCTGGAATCCTTCAATTGCTTTCAGTGCTTCACCCGATAAATGTTGCCTTAATTGTAACATTTTGTAAGCTTTTGAAGTCGACGATCTTTTCAATACATTCTGTAAATGCATCCTTAAAGACCTGATACTCACGCTTGTTTCCATCGAATTTAGTTATGGAAACTTTACTTAGCTGCCTGTAGAGATCTCTATCAAGTTGGTTGAAGTTGGAGCTGGCACTTGAACTCTGCTCTATTTCTTGATTACCATGTTGTGGATCAGCAGGACCATTTAGTTGGTGAACGGTTGGGTCTGGTGAAGAGGCTGGATACGTGTCCCTCGGTGTATGGGATAACAATTCTGTTGCCCTTGATAACAGCTCGGATATGCTGCTATCAGACTGTACAGATTCCAGCTCAACTTCATAATCACCACTTTCGTCACACAGATGATTCAAAATGTCGATAACCTCTTCATTATGACGGAGGACATTGTCTACTGCTGTTCTGATGCTAGCTGTCTGCTTCTCACTTGCACAAAGCAAACTTGTAAGGAGAAGTTTTGCTTTTGTCAACTGAGTTTTACAAGTTCTCTTCTTTCGTCGTAAGCGTGCAATGTTGTCCTGAACTTGTTGGCTCTGACCATTTTGTTCAACTTGCTGTGCGTCTGAACTGGCTGTTGATTGATTCTGACCGACCGCCGCCGATTCTTGAATGTCACTCATCGTTCCACCAAAATCGATAATCAAACGATGAAACTTGGATACTAACCACGACTCTGTCTACCATATGTTTAGGATGCGATGAGATGGACGATGAAGAACGATGTGATGGTTCTAAAATATTTATTCAGCATGATCGATGATAACATGGCGATGACAAATGATGATGTGGCAATGTTGAGAAGGCGGAAGTTCTGTTTCGTCGTCTCGGACAACCGAGTAATGTTCTGTCGTCAATCGAGTCACTCGGATCTACGTTCACGAACATTACCTGTATTCCGAAACAACGATCCCAAACAAAAGCCGATATTCAGAAAACAATTCCTTTTATAAGGAAAAATGGAAATATCTATATAACGTGATATAGACATTTAAAGTTTAATATCATCATAAATATTATAACATCTTACATTGACTGATATCCTATCCTTAACCACCTGCATATTGTTATATTTTCGTGTATCCTTAATTTATTCCTTAAACCATTGTTTCAATTGACAAAAAAAAAAAAAAAAAAAAAAAAATATATAATTGTGATTTGTGAAATAACATCATAAGAATAACCTTTGTATGTAAAAGTATATATTTGTACAAATGTATGTTATGTTTTTAATTTTCAATAATAAAAAAAACAAAAAAAAAAAAAAAAACAAAAAAAAAAACAAAAGAAAGTCTTTGCTGGCATACCACAAATTGAAACTTAAAAATCCTTTGAATAATCACTATATAGATGTTGATTACAGTTCCTCCTTATCCTTGAATGTATTGAAAAAACACTGGTTATAAAAATCTAACTGAATTCTCTACTTTTCGTAAATAAAATTCACTAAAACTAGAGTAGCATTAGAAGGTCGACTGATTGAAGTGACGTCATCTGCATCTTCACCATTTAGAAACGAAATGCGACAATTCTAATGGAGGGCAGATGGCAGGAGACCCCAAATGTCCGAAATTACAAAAGGTGAAACACACGCTAAAGGTTAAAGCTAAGATGGCCATATCCTTCAAAGAGGCAACAGCTCTCGTTAAGATTCGGGATGACTTTGAGGCAACGAAACCCAAGAAGAAAGATCATTCTTCGAAGGTGGAGAAACCGAAAAAGACCACTCCAGTATTCGAGACGAGCGTCCCCCCAATGGTGTCAACGGGGCCCGGATTCACACCAGTGTTTCGGGATGCAGACAGTTTCTTAAACTTGATGCTGGACGTTGCAGAAATTTCTGCAACAGCTGCTAAATCAGACGAAGGGTACGACCAGCGCAGAGTTAGTCCGAAGATCATTCAGGCTATTAAAAACTCTGTTGAGAACTTTAAGGAGTCCTCCATCACCGCAAGTAGCCAAACAGACGTCTCTAGAAAACGGAAAAAGGATGCACGAGGAAGTCCTGAATCGTCTCCTGATGCCTCGGTCGAAGACACAACTACAAGCAGATCAGCTTTTAAGTATGTCAGAACGATTAACAGAGGTCGTATCCTCTCAATGCCATCAACTCCAAATTCAAGTAGGACTGATGCTAAACTCAAGCCGTCTATTTCAAACACAACGGCTTCAGATTCAGAGTCAGATTCCTGTCCAGAAGTGAGCGACGGAGAGGAGGAGGTAATGGAAGAATATGTTCGATCTGAACAATGTGACACCAATACTTGCTTAACTCCTTGGCACGACTGGCAGGACGAATACATTACTTCGAACGGAACAGGAAAAGACTAGCATCTATAGTTCTGTCGCAATGGATCGCAGTCTTAAAATCCTGCAGCATAACCTTAATGGCCTTCGGGCCAGGCTCGTTGAGTTGAGGAAATTTCTTAGTACCGCCCGGTACGACGTTCTCTGTTTCCAGGAAACCAAACTCTATCCTGGAGTAGATGATCCAACCTTGCCCAGGTATCTCTGCTCTAGACTGGATAGACCTGGTTCACATAAAAAGCGTATCGGTGGAGGAATTGCAATCTACGTAAGGGAAGGAATACCTTATCAAACACTATCCCTGCGTAGTAATGAATTCGAGGTTATCGGAGTATCCCTCTCCCTTGCTGATGGAAAGAAAACAGCATAGTCAATCTGCCGCCTGGTAAGAATGTCATTGAACCAAGCTCATATCGAAACCTACGTGAACAAATATCACATCGGAATGTCCTGTTCTGTGGTGACTTCAATTCAAAACACGTCGCATGGGGATCGAAAAAGCAAGATGGTCGAGGAGAGGGACTACTTGAATTCATAGAGGATAACGACATGTGCTTATTGAACGATGGGAGGCCTACTTTGATCCATAACTCCAGTGGAGAAATGTCTCATTTAGATCTTACTATCGCTTCGACAAATATAGCTTCACATTGCAACTGGCAAGTTAGTTCGACCGAGACTCTTGGAAGTGATCATCTAGTAATAGATATTACTTATAATAGTCAATTAAGAAGGGAAGAAATCCACGGCAAACAAAAATGGCAAATGGCAAAGGCAGATTGGATAAAATTTATTGAAAACTGTTCGCAGTGGGACGTAAAGGACATACAAAACAAGGATTTTGATGTCTACGCCAAAAATGTCACCATGGTCCTCATGGAGGCAGCCAAGGAAGCTATCCCGCGAACCTCTGGAAAAAAAACAGGGCTCGTCCGAAGCCCTGGTGGTCGGATGCTTGCCATCACGCAGTGAAATTACGAAAGAAAGCACTACGTCGTGTCCAACGAAACCTCACCCCTGATACAAAACAGGCTTATTTGGAAACTACAGAGAACGCTAAGAAAGTCATCAACGAGGCTCGCACCAGCCACTGGCACGAATTATGTCAAACGCTAAACCAGCACACCCAGATCAAGGATGTCTGGGCCGAAATCAGATCAATGAATGGCACTAAATCTTCACACAAAATCCCAGTTGTAAAATACGGGGACAGAGTTGGAGAGAGCGACAAAAAGAGGGCAGACTAAATGGCTGAGAGCTTTGCGAGTAGGGACAAACACCACTCCGCCGAATTCATTAATCGAAAAACTAACTTCGCGGTGGGTCAATCCAGTGTGTTGACGCACATAGATGAAAACGACCCACTGAATCTCCCCTTAACAGCTGATGAACTTCAGAAAGCTCTCTCGTCCAAAAAGGACAGTGCAACGGGGGAGGATGATGTCAAGTATTCGATGTTGAAGAAATTGCCTCCCGAAGCTTCGAAAATCCTTCTGGAACTATTCAATGAATCTTGGAACAATGGCCACGTACCGACAAAATGGAAAACGGCATCCATTATACCTATCCTAAAGGCTGGTAAAGATCCCGCAGAAACGGAGTCTTATAGACCCGTTAGCCTTACATCCACGTTATGCAAAATCCTCGAAACGATGATAACAAATCGTCTTCGGTATTTTCTAGAAAGAAATAATCTTCTAGACAATAATCAAAGTGGTTTCAGAAAGCTCAGATCTACGGCGGATCAAATTGTTAGACTACAACACACATTGTCTAAGACATTGAACAGTTCTGGTTTCCTCTGTGCTGTGTTCGTAGACTTAACAAAAGCTTTTGATTTGGTCTGGACAGATGGATTATTGCACAAGCTGCGCCAACTAGGAATAGGTGGTCGTATGCACAACTGGATAGCAAGTTTTCTTGCGGATAGGAAGATACGTGTAACCATTGGAAAGAGTTTCAGCGATGAATTCAGTCTGGAAAATGGCACGCCACAAGGCTCAGTCATTAGCCCCACCTTGTTTAGTATAATGGTCAATGATATCCGCAACTCCAAATACCTGTCAAACAAATGTCAGATCGCGATGTTTGCTGACGACAGCACTTTTTGGAGCAATGGTTACTTATACACAAACCTAAAAGAACGGATGCAACTATGCTTGGATCGCTTTGCAAAGTGGGCAAATGACTGGGGATTTAGAATATCCATAGCAAAACGGTGGGAATGTTGGTCTGCGCAGACCCCCAGGTGACCGATATGCGACTAGTTTTGGATGGCGAGCCTATCCGATTCGTCGGTGAAACCAAGCTACTTGGTGTAACTTTCCATAGGAAACTCTCATGGGGTCCCCACATCACAAATATCAAACACAGGTGCCAAGCTTTGCTGAATTTAATGAGAAATATATCTGGCAATGAATGGGGTGCCAATGTAGTGACGCTCTAATGATCTATCGTGCGCTGATCCGACCCATCTTGGACTACGGTTCACAGGCATTCATGACTGCTAGACCAATGCTTCTGCATAAACTTGATATAATACAGCACAAAGAACTCTGCATAGCCACCGGAGGAGGTATCGGAATAAAAACGGAGTCGCTACTCCAAGATGTTGGTGAGGTCCCTCTCAAACTCCGCAGAGAGGAGCAAGCTCTAAGATACTGGTCAAAAATCAAGCACCTTGGAGAATCATCTCCCACCTACCTCGAGATTACGAGGTTCAGGCAAGCCAAAAAGAATATAAGCTTTGGCCAGGCAGTTCGGGAATCCGTTCGAAAATATGGGCTAGATAGGTTGCCCATCAGAGAGTTTGCTCTCCCCCAGATTGCTCCTTGGACGATCACGCCTCATCTTGTCGACACCTCTCTCGCTACGAGATTGGATAAGAAACGGGACGATCTCTGTATCGCTCGGATGATCGCTTTAACTCATATGGACGCTAGGTGGTCGGAAAGCACCCGTATCTACACTGATGGTTCACATAACCCGGAAAATAGTACGACCGGGTTGGGGATTTATATCCCTTCGAGCAGTACAAGAATAATCAAGCGACTACCCAATAACTGTTCGGTGTATACCTCAGAGATGCCTGCAATCCTCTATGCCGTGCAATATTCCGCAGGCCACCAAAATCCGAATTATGTAGTATTAAGCGACTCGCTTAGCAGTCTGATGTCGATTGTCAACGACTCTTCGAGTTCCCAATCGGGGCTAGTGGATGAAATCAGGCAAGCGTGCTCATTAATACATAGTCAAGGCAAATCAATCGAGCTGGCATGGATCCCGTCTCATGTTGGCATACAAGGAAATGAGATTGCAGATGAACTCGCAAAACAAGGACTAGATCTAACGGAAATAAGGCCGATAGACTACAGCTTATCAGAAGTCCGGAGCATGATCGGTAAAAGCATCAAATCTGCATGGGAGGTAACTCTCGTGGATGCTGATACGTTTCGCTTCAGACTAAACGATAGCATTAGCAGTAAAGTAATTTTGCACCATCCCAATCGCTCCTCTGAGAATGATGGGTGAGGTAAGAAATCACAAATACGAACTGAAGCTATGTCCCTGTGGTGAAGCTGGTACCGCAGAACATCTGTTAAGCCATTGTGAGCAATTAAGGGAAGAGAGACAAACGCTGGTCGATTTATTGAATAAACGTAAGCTGGACTATAATCTGAAAAAACATTCTGTCACATACGGGAGAGGGTATGTCGTCAATTTGTGAAGCAGTTTATTATTTCTTAAAAGAAATAGGAATGATCACCTAGGTAGCACATCAGAAGAGCGTCCTGCTCATCTGTAGGTATGACGTCGAACGTGGACTCAGTCTTCGGTAAAACGTCAAGAAGAATCACAGAAGAAGGACAGAAGAAGTTTAAAGAGCACATCGCTCTTTACAGAAGAAGGACAGATGAAGCCATAAGAGCACGTCGCTCTCTATAAGAAGAAAGAGGAAAGTTACAGAAGGAGAATGAAGAATCAAGATACAGAAGAAGAACGAAGAAGGAAGATACAGAAGAAGAACGATGAGTAAAGATATAGAAGAAGCCATAGGAGCAGGTCGCTCCTTACTCAACGTCCGCGATATGGTTTTGATTACCGAAGCAGACACCATACCTACCAGTCAGTCAGTCAGTCTTAGCCCCTGTGTATTGACCCGTCAACATTTGTTGTAGACACTATAGAAGATACAACTTGGTGGGAGCATTTGAATTTAAAAGACGACTTAGTTAAATCAAGTCAAAATTGTATTGTTGGTATAATAGAAGCAATTTTCAATAGATTTTGACGAAACTTGGTAAGAGGATTGTCATTGATAACAATTTTCAAATAATTTTTTTTTGTTTATTGCCCAATTTATTATTAGAATTCAATGCTGCCAGTAGGTAGATATTACCTTGCCTGGCAAGCTATCTTCTATTTAATCCGCAACGAATCTGACATAAGCACTGATTTATTTCCTCTATTTATAAAATAACACTCATCAGATTTAGTCTATAATAAATAATTTAAATCATCTACGAATAATAATAAAAAAAATATTGAAAGTCACACATGCCCCGTTATATGTAGGTGGTACATTCTTAATGGATTTTGATGAAACTTTGCTTGAGTATTTGTCATCAGCCAAGAATGCAACCTATTGAAAATCAGTCATTGCCCTTGTTTATGAAATCAAGTTTAATTGTTGGCTCTTAAACACTCTAGAAGGCACAATGCTACACAGATTTTGAAGAAACTGGATGGAATTGTTTGATGTCAATCAAAGATGAGCCCTATGGAAAATTATAAATATTTAATAATATTTCATGTGAATTGCTGCCCTTGTTCTGTGAAAGACGTTCGATTTTTGGCTCATAAACACTCTCCAAGGCACAATTCTTTGCAGATTACAAAGATTTGGACGAAACTTGCTGAAATTGTTTATTATCAGCCATGGACGAACCCCATTTAAAATGAAAATTATTGTAATATATTTAAAACGCATTTGATTTTTTCTACAAGGCACAATTCCTTACAGATTTTTACGAAGCCGGCTGAAATAGTTAATTATCACCCAAGGATGAACCCTATGAAAATCAAAAATATCAAAAATTATTAAGGAAGAATTATTGCCCTTGTTCTTTAAAATGTGTTCGAATTTTGGCTCGTAAGGCACAATTCTTTAATGATTTTGAGGAAATTTGCTGAAATTGTTCATTATCACTCAAGGATCAATACTGAAAAATATTTAATGAGTTTTTGCATTGTTAGATGGTACGATTGGTGACTGATTTTAATGAAATATTGTACATTTATCACCCGAGAAAAGAATTGTATGACTGAAGGTTTAAATTTTATTCTGGTGATTGTTACTGTATGTCAAGTTTTTGTACAAATTCAAAGCTGATAGTAGGCGTATATTACCTTGGCTGGCAAGCTATCTTATTAAAATGGGTAATGATAATCTTAATTGAACATACAAAAATATTTATGGTTCTTAAATGGAAATAACTGAGTTTAAATCAGAATTGACAAAAATAATGAGCCATTTCTAAACCTTTAAACTTTATCAAAATGTCTCTTATGAAGTTGAGTATAAGATCCAAACTGTTTGTGAACTATATCCATGTGTGTTATTTCCATGTCCGAACCATAAGTATTTTCATAGACTCTAGTTAAGGTTTTTAAGGCATCAGTCCTGATTTTACTAATAGTTGATAATTACTCTTTGAGGTTTATGGTTCTAGCATGTTTTTCTAACATTTACGTACTTTGTTGTGTTTCTTTCTTTTTTCTATTTTTTCACCTTTTTTCCTTTTTACTGTCACTCAGGCTAAAAAAATAAGACCCTAAAGATGTGAGTAGATTTAGAGTTATTTCCCCCTCGTGTGAATCTGATAGGAGAATTCCAGTTCATTGTGCAGATATTTCTTATAGGAACAGATTCGTCATTTGTTTCACCTATCATACCTTAGGAACTAATCATGCCTCACCTTTGATTTTTGAGACTTATTAATTATTGAGTTTGAAAGTTAAAATGACAACTTGTTTTTATCTGATACTACGCCTTGATGTACAAAGATATATATAAAAATAGAGAAGTACTAGTTTGAGGTACTTTTGAACAATTTATGCGTTTTTTCCCGCAGTTCTAGTACTTCTGTATCCAACCTGTCCCTTTTATTGAGAGCTGTCAAATAAATTTTAAATATTGTAAAAAGTGATACAAAGCCTGATATTTAGCAATGTGGACTAGCAGTCTGTTTAATTGTCTACTTAACTTTGACATTATTGAAATGAGCTGAGAATAATTGCACTGGACTGGAATTTTCCTATCACATATACTGTCCTTAACAGTCCAATTTTAAACTGTATGATTCACAATTTTGTTAAATTTGTTATGGTAAGTATAAATTAGTTTTCAGTTAACAAGACTTTCTAAAAGTGTTAATATCAGAGTTGCATTATGCCCCTTCAAATTTTTTTCTAATTATTGCTTACAAAAATACCATGTTGGAATATTCCACAAACCTATTTCATTCCATGATTTCAGTAAACAATTCATCCTTTTTGCAAACCTAGCCCATCTTTCCTATATCAAAGTTCAGCACAATAGATTTCAAATATTCAATAATGCAGAGAAGTAGTTTTTACTAAGAGTCTTAGTGTTCAAATATTAAATAATGCAGAGTAGTAGTTTTTACTAAGAGTCTTAGTGTTCAAATATTAAATAATGCAGAGAAGTAGTTTTTACTAAGAGACTTAGTGTTCAAATATTAAATAATGCAGAGAAGCAGTTTTTGCTAAGAGTCTTAGTGTTCAAATATTAAATAATGCAGCTAAGAGTCTTAGTGTTCAAATATTAAATAATGCAGAGAAGTAGTTTTTACTAAGAGACTTAGTGTTCAAATATTAAATAATGCAGAGAAGCAGTTTTTGCTAAGAGTCTTAGTGTTCAATTATTAAATAATGCAGCTAAGAGTCTTAGTGTTCAAATATTAAATAATGCAGAGAAGTAGTTTTTACTAAGAGTCTTAGTGTTCAAATATTAAATAATGCAGAGAAGTAGTTTTTACTAAGAGTCTCAGTGTTCAAATATTAAATAATGCAGAGAAGTAGTTTTTACTAAGAGTCTCAGTGTTCAAATATTAAATAATGCAGAGAAGTAGTTTTTGCTAAGAGTCTTAGTGTTCAAATATTTAATAATGCAGAGAAGTAGTTTTTACTAAGAGACTTAGTGTTCCAATATTAAATAATGCAGAGAAGTAGTTTTTACTAAGAGTCTTAGCCCTGATTATACGGCAAATATTTACACATAAGCAAATTTGCTCATAGGAGTTAATTTACTCACGTAAGCAAAAGTTAATTTGCTATGCGTTTATGGTTCATTTTAAGGACCCTAAGTAAATAAGCAGTAAAAACACAGTTTTTGTCATTTCAGTAATAGTCATGGAGACGATAAGACTAGAAAGACTCCGTAGATACAGGAAATTTCCATATTTCCT
>JAUJPP010000005.1:17447733-17501420 GCA_030562195.1 Nipponacmea schrenckii | reverse complement strand
GATTATACTTTCCTGATTTTAACGCCCACATGAAATGAGGGGCGTATATTGTCGTCACCCACATCCGTCTGTCCGTCCGTCCGTCCGTCCTTCGTTCCGTCCGTCCGTCCGTCCGTCCACAATTGTTCGTAAACACTCTACAAGGTGTGATTCTTGACAGATTTAGCTGAAACTTGATATGAGTGTTTATGATCACGCATGGATGAACCCTGTTGAAAATCAGCGAAATCGGAAAAAAATTAGTATGAGTTCGTGCCCTTGTTCTTGAATGGCTCGTAAACACTTTACAATGTGCAATTCTTGACTGATTTTGATGAAACTTGGTGTGAGAGTATGTTATAACTCAAGGATAAACCCTATCGAAAATCAGCGAAATCGAAACACATTTAGTAGGAGTTATTGCCCTTGTTCTTGAAAACTTGTTCAATTTTAGCTTGTAAACACTCTTGAGAGAACAATTTTTAATGGATTTTGATGAAACTTGGTCTGAGTATTTGTTATCACCCAAGGATGAAGCCTATTGAAAACCAGTCAAATTGAAAAAAATTAATATCAGTTATTGCCCTAGTTTTTGAAAACACGTTCAATTTTTAGCTTGTAAACAGTCTACAAAGCACAGTTATTGACTGATTTTGACCAAACTTGCTGAAATTGTTTAATATCACCCAAGAATGAACCCTTTTGAAAATAGCACATATCGAAATATATTTCATAGGAATTATTGCCCTTGTTCTATAAAATGTGTTGGATTTTTGCCTTGTAAACAGTCTACAAGTCACAATTCTTGAGCGATTTTGACATAACTTGGCATGAGTATTTGTAATCACCTAAGGATGAACCCTATTGAAATTCAGTTAAATCGAAAAATATTTAGTATCAGTTATTGCCCTTGTGTTTGAAAACGCATTCAATTTTAGCTTGTAAGCACTCTAGAAAGAACAATTCTTAATGGATTTTGATAAAACTTGGCTTGAGTATTTGTTTTTACCCAAGGATGAACCTTATTGAAAATCAAATAAATCGAAATATATTTAGTGTCAGTTATTGCCCTTGTGTTTGAAAACGGGTTCAACTTTTTGGCTAATAAACACTCTAGAAGGTACAATTCATGACCAATGTTGACAAAACTCACTGAAATTGTTGGATATCGCAAGGGATGAGCCTAATTGAAAATTAAAAATATCAAAATATATCTAATATGAATTATTGCCCTTGTTCTTTTAAACGCGTTCGATTTTTGTCTCGTAAACACTCTACATGGCACAATTCTTGATGGATTTCAATGAAACTTGGTGTGAGAGTGTGTTATAACTCAAGGATGAACCCTATTGAAAATCAGCGAAATCGAAAAAATTTTTAGTATGAGTTACTGCCCTTGTTCTTGAAAACGCATTCAATTTTAGCTTGTAAACACTCTAGAAAGAACTATTCTTAATGGATTTTGATTAACTTTGGCTTGAGTATTTGTTTTTACCCAAGGATGAACCTTATTATAAATCAAATAAATAGAAATATATTTAGTGTCAGTTATAGCCCTTGTTCTTGAAAACGCGTTCAATTTTAGCTTGTAAACACTCTAGAAAGAACAATTTTTAATGGATTTTGATGTAACTTGGCTGGAGTATTTGTTGTCTCCCAAGGATGAACCCTATTGAAAATCGAAAAATATTTAGTAGAAGTTATTGACCTTGTTTTTGAAAACGCGTTCAATTTAACTCGTAAACACTCTAGAAAGTACAATTTTGAATGGATTTTGATGAAACTTGGCTTTAGTATTTGTTTCCTCACAAGGATAAACCCTATTGAAAATCAGATAAATCGAAAAATATTTAGTGTCAGTTATTGCGCCTGTTTTCAAAAACGCTTTCAACTTTTGGCTTGTGAACACTCTAAACATTCCTTTTTGACAAAACTCGCTGAAATTGTTTAATATCAACCAAGGGTGAGCCTTATTAAGAATTAAAAATATCAAAATATTATTAAGGGTGAACCCTATTACAAATCATAAAAATACCGAAAAATATTTAATGAGTTGTTATTAGGTACAATTCTTGACAGTTTTTAATGAAACTAGAGTCCTTAGTAAAAAAATATATGGTGGAAGGTTGAATATTTTATTCCACTTATTGTTACCTTACTGAAAAGTTTTTATTTGAAATAAATGCTGCCAGTGGGCGTATATTACCTTGCCTGGCAAGCTATCTTGAAAATAGCAAATAATGACTTGAAACTAGTTATTTCAAGTTAAAAAAAAAATTTTGAAAAGGATTAAAGAAGGCTATAGCTGGGACTTAATAAATAATGGCATAAAATTTTGTTAATCATTTCTGACATAAAATTTTGTTAATCATTTCTGACAAAATTTCGTTAATCATTTCTGACATAAAATTTTGTTAATCATTTCTGACAAAATTTCGTTAATCATTTCTGACATAAAATTTCGTGAATCATTTTTGCATTGGCAACACGACATTTGAAATTTTGAAAAGAAAAGGCTACAAAACTCTAGAAACATCTTAAAGAAACAAATTGCTTAAAATGTCATCTTTTACTAAATGAACATTTTTTTTACTGATCTAAATGATGATTAAGGTAAGCTATCTTCTTCTTGAAAACTATCAACTAATGAGAAATAAATAAATGTTACTATTATATATAACTCCAGTAGTTAGACAGTATAATTAGATAGAATAATTTCAACTATATTTTCAGCCGTCAATACCTACTAAAGTCGAAGACCAGGAAGATGAACTAAGTGATTCTGATTCAGAGTCGCTTCCCTTGAGTCCAGACGGGAAATTCCTCATTTTAACCAACACAGAAGATACTGGAATGGATTTTGATGAAACTTGGCTTTAGTATTTGTTTCCTCTCAAGGATGAACCCTATTGAAAATCAGATAAATCGAAAAATATTAAGTGTGAGTTATTGCCCTTGTTTTCAAAAACGCTTTCAACTTTTGGCTTGTGAACACTCTAAACATTTATTTTTGACAAAACTTGCTGAAATTGTTTAATATCAACCAAGGATAGGCCCTATTAAGAATTAAAAACATCAAAATATTGTTACGGGTGAACCTTATTGGAAATCATAAAAATACCAAAAATATTTAATGAGTTGTTATTAGGTACAATTCTTGACAGTTTTTAATGAAACTAGAGAACCTAGAAAAAAAGTATATGGCAGAAGGTTGAATATTTCATTCAACTAATTGTTACTTTACTGAAAAGTTTTTAATTGAAAAATATGCTGCCAGTGGGCGTATATTACCTTGCCTGGCAAGCTATCTTAAGACATATTATCCCTTTAAGAAGAGATTGTTTTCCTTAAAATTTATAAATCCCGAACATCTGTTCATAGAAATATTTAAACATCAAATTTGTGATTTGTTATCAACCTATTTTATGTTGACTTTGTGTTTGTTTTCAGATATGTAAGTCAATAGGAACAGCAACTAGAATGGCTTTTCAAGCTTTAATGGTATTTATCTTTCAAATAGCATCAATATAATTATATCCAAACAGATTGTACAGACGTTCTCTTTCCTTTGCAAGCCTTTGGACCTTTCTAATCAATTTGATTAATCATCCAATGAATTTGATTTATACAGAAATCATTATTGTGCAGGTAGAGCTATGAGTGATAAATGGAAATAAAATTCAAATCATTATGTATATTTCAGGAAAAGAAGAATGCTAATTCAACGAAGGGAAAGTCAGTAGAAGCGAAGGTATGTTGGATTGTATCTTTTTATTCGCAGTGAAACCCCGATTAGACAAAGTTTGCAGCCACATATGAATATAAAAGACAAAGGGAATAATATTAACCAGTGTGAATTGGTATGCAGTCTTGAAGTAAACTCAAGACAAAGGTTAAGACGAGAAAAGTCAGTTGTATTGATTGACAGGAAGTTCGTATCAAAGTATTCTGTTATATCTCTTCCGTTATCCTGTTTTTGACTCTTCCTTCAAAA
Source organism: Nipponacmea schrenckii (assembly GCA_030562195.1). NCBI lineage: Eukaryota > Metazoa > Mollusca > Gastropoda > Lottiidae > Nipponacmea > Nipponacmea schrenckii. The sequence goes on along the minus strand of JAUJPP010000005.1, from coordinate 17,497,447 downwards.
TTTATATTTCAAATATTTCTGCTATTATTAGGAGCTCCTTGTGCAATAAGTCACAAGTTTTTTAAGAAGGATTATATCTTTCCATGTATTTTTATACGCCCACATGAAATGAGGGGCGTATATTGTCGTCACCCACATCCGTCTGTCCGTCCGTCCGTCCGTCCTTCGTTCCGTCCGTCCGTCCGTCCGTCCACAATTGTTCGTAAACACTCTACAAGGTGTGATTCTTGACAGATTTAGCTGAAACTTGATATGAGTGTTTATGATCACGCATGGATGAACCCTGTTGAAAATCAGCGAAATCGGAAAAAAATTAGTATGAGTTCGTGCCCTTGTTCTTGAATGGCTCGTAAACACTTTACAATGTGCAATTCTTGACTGATTTTGATGAAACTTGGTGTGAGAGTATGTTATAACTCAAGGATAAACCCTATCGAAAATCAGCGAAATCGAAACACATTTAGTAGGAGTTATTGCCCTTGTTCTTGAAAACTTGTTCAATTTTAGCTTGTAAACACTCTTGAGAGAACAATTTTTAATGGATTTTGATGAAACTTGGTCTGAGTATTTGTTATCACCCAAGGATGAAGCCTATTGAAAACCAGTCAAATTGAAAAAAATTAATATCAGTTATTGCCCTAGTTTTTGAAAACACGTTCAATTTTTAGCTTGTAAACAGTCTACAAAGCACAGTTATTGACTGATTTTGACCAAACTTGCTGAAATTGTTTAATATCACCCAAGAATGAACCCTTTAGAAAATAGCACATATCGAAATATATTTCATAGGAATTATTGCCCTTGTTCTATAAAATGTGTTGGATTTTTGCCTTGTAAACAGTCTACAAGTCACAATTCTTGAGCGATTTTGACATAACTTGGCATGAGTATTTGTAATCACCTAAGGATGAACCCTATTGAAATTCAGTTAAATCGAAAAATATTTAGTATCAGTTATTGCCCTTGTGTTTGAAAACGCATTCAATTTTAGCTTGTAAGCACTCTAGAAAGAACAATTCTTAATGGATTTTGATAAAACTTGGCTTGAGTATTTGTTTTTACCCAAGGATGAACCTTATTGAAAATCAAATAAATCGAAATATATTTAGTGTCAGTTATTGCCCTTGTGTTTGAAAACGGGTTCAACTTTTTGGCTAATAAACACTCTAGAAGGTACAATTCATGACCAATGTTGACAAAACTCACTGAAATTGTTGGATATCGCAAGGGATGAGCCTAATTGAAAATTAAAAATATCAAAATATATCTAATATGAATTATTGCCCTTGTTCTTTTAAACGCGTTCGATTTTTGTCTCGTAAACACTCTACATGGCACAATTCTTGATGGATTTCAATGAAACTTGGTGTGAGAGTGTGTTATAACTCAAGGATGAACCCTATTGAAAATCAGCGAAATCGAAAAAATTTTTAGTATGAGTTACTGCCCTTGTTCTTGAAAACGCATTCAATTTTAGCTTGTAAACACTCTAGAAAGAACTATTCTTAATGGATTTTGATTAACTTTGGCTTGAGTATTTGTTTTTACCCAAGGATGAACCTTATTATAAATCAAATAAATAGAAATATATTTAGTGTCAGTTATAGCCCTTGTTCTTGAAAACGCGTTCAATTTTAGCTTGTAAACACTCTAGAAAGAACAATTTTTAATGGATTTTGATGTAACTTGGCTGGAGTATTTGTTGTCTCCCAAGGATGAACCCTATTGAAAATCGAAAAATATTTAGTAGAAGTTATTGACCTTGTTTTTGAAAACGCGTTCAATTTAACTCGTAAACACTCTAGAAAGAACAATTTTGAATGGATTTTGATGAAACTTGGCTTTAGTATTTGTTTCCTCACAAGGATAAACCCTATTGAAAATCAGATAAATCGAAAAATATTTAGTGTCAGTTATTGCGCCTGTTTTCAAAAACGCTTTCAACTTTTGGCTTGTGAACACTCTAAACATTCCTTTTTGACAAAACTCGCTGAAATTGTTTAATATCAACCAAGGGTGAGCCTTATTAAGAATTAAAAATATCAAAATATTATTAAGGGTGAACCCTATTACAAATCATAAAAATACCGAAAAATATTTAATGAGTTGTTATTAGGTACAATTCTTGACAGTTTTTAATGAAACTAGAGTCCTTAGTAAAAAAATATATGGTGGAAGGTTGAATATTTTATTCCACTTATTGTTACCTTACTGAAAAGTTTTTATTTGAAATAAATGCTGCCAGTGGGCGTATATTACCTTGCCTGGCAAGCTATCTTGAAAATAGCAAATAATGACTTGAAACTAGTTATTTCAAGTTAAAAAAAAAATTTTGAAAAGGATTAAAGAAGGCTATAGCTGGGACTTTTTAAAAAAAAATGGTAAAATTTTGAATCTTTTTCTGACATAAAATTTTGGTTTTTCATTTTGAAAAATTTTTGTTTTAAAATTTTTTGGGGCAAAAAAATTTTTAAATTTTATTTTTCTTGGACAAAATTTCGTTAATTAATTTTGGCATAAAATTTTGTTAATCATTTTTGCATTAAAAATTTTTTTAAATTTTGAAAAAGAAAACTACAAAAATTTTGAAACATTTTGAAAAAATTTCTTAAAATTTATTTTTACTAAAATTTTAACTTTTTTTTTAAAAGAAATTTTAAAATTTTTAAAAGGAAGCTAAAAACTTCTTTTTAAAAAAAAAATTCAAAATGAAAATAAATAAATTTTTTTCTATTAAAAATATTTAATAAATATTTTTTTAAAATATAATTAGAAAAAAATAATTTCAATATATTTTTAGCCGTTAATTTTAAAAAAATTTTAAAACCCGGAAATAAATAAAATGGGGACCCGGAAAATCGGCTTTTCCCCCTTGAGTCCAGACGGGAAATTCCTCATTTTAACCAACACAGAAGATACTGGAGAGAACCCTACGTTATTTAGTTATTCAGAACCAGTCCGTGAGAACCTAGGTGATGGTGACGAACGTAAGATAGAGGGCGCTGAATGTGAGTCTGAGGCATAGCAATAAGCATAATTGGTTTGTGTTATTTATTTGTTGGTTATGTTTTAGAAAGATATCCAAAATAATTCAAAGAATATTTTTAAATTGGAGAACTTCAACACATTAGTGTTATGTTATCTGTGTTTGGGTTGTTTTCTGTCTGCTATGTTATCTGGGACTCTGGGTTGTTATCTGTCTGCTATGTTATCTGCCTTGGGTTGTTATCTATCTGCTATTTGTTTGCTATGTCCTGGGTTGTCTGATATGCTCGTTTTATGTCAGTGATCTATTTTCCACTATAAACGCCATAATGGAATATGACAAATGCATCCCAGAATAGCAACATAACTCACAGTGACTCAAATTTTAAACAATTTTGAATTTGATTTTTTTCGATAGTTAATAATCTGAGGCGTAAAATAATGGCTGAAACTTCAACAGCTACGAGACTCTTAGTTAAGTTTACTACAACTGCTTCATTTAACATTATAAAGTTGAGATAAATTATGGCTAAAGTAAAGACAAGCAAACATCTCTTTACAAAATAAAAAAATAGTTGATGGTTATGAGGAATAAACAATATTTTATTTAGTATGTTAAGGTTTTGTGATGACTTTTCTACAATTTTAGATGCATGTGACACCTAGCAGAGGTTTAGCACTAAAATTTATCAGAAAATTTGTCTTTTGGTATCACAGGTCCACAGTAACTTGTCTGCACAACAGCTGACAGATCTAGAATATTTCTACTTTATTAAATCATTATTTGGGGTTTATCTGGTTCAAACATGCTGGACCTGGCCTGTTTTTCTTAAACTATGACTCATTTTGATATGCCTGGTCAAAAAAAGGACATGCCTTACATATTGTGTATATTGATTAAAAGTCAGTTTATAGATATAATTTTACTCTAAAATATATTTAATTGGCCAAGAATATAACCAATATAAATAATAGAAAAAAGAATTGACTAGTTTGAACAAGGATTGAAAAGGTTTTTACTACACTTGACATTGCAAGATGTAGGTTTTGAAATATTTTTAATTGAATTGTTTTGTATATCTAGAACAAATGTGATATATGTATCCTCAAATATTTATTGTGTTGCTTCCTGTTGTATTTTTTGTTTGCTTTGATAAACACCATTATCTGATAGACTGAAGTCACAGTTTTATTTGACACATTTGATAGAAGTTGAAACCTTTTTGCTTATAGGGGAAACTAATGGTTGGTATTCATTTGCATTGCTCCAATTTTCAGTCAGATGTATGCAGACCTTCCAATTTCACTAAGCTTTGTATTATGTCACTCCCTCAAAAGCAGATTCAAAATGAAGCTTTAATTATGAAGATTTGTCAAAATTTGGATTTTTCAATTTCATAATGAAATTTACGTCTTGAGTCTTATTCGTGAAAATTTTAATTAATCCAGATTTTAACAAATTTAGAATCAATTATAGTAATTAACCAATCAGATGATTTCATCATTAAAATCATTTTAAAGCAAAATTTCCAGAATAAAACCCTGGTCTAAATGTTACACAGATTATTCAATGATAAACAGGGTTCTCACAAGGATGAAAATTGAATGCTTGCTTGATATAAGATCATTTGATTCAATATAATCTTACAATCCTAGATTTCTTTAATTCTTGCCAGTATTTATTGCTCAATTTATCTTTTTCTTACAATGATTTATACACTGGACTTGATTTGTTAGTAATTATATAGGAAATTATGCTAATTATTATCTTCAAACTTTCTGATAAGTTTACAAGGTTCTAGGGCTGTCCTTGATCTCACTAAATCAGCCCTACATCATCATTTAAATGAAATATATGGAGTTGATGAGGATTTCACAAAATATTAAGGATTTTTATACGCCCACATTATAATGTGCACTATAAAACTAATAATAATGATTGAACATCCAAACCAATCATGAAGAAGATAATGGTGATCACACGTTAAATTAATAAGCTGGATTCTAATGACAGGTGCAAAGTGAGTCAAATCCAAATTACAAAATCATTTTGTATTTAGCCCTCCCAGAGAAAGCTCTATTGTATTAGAGGGAAACACTGGAAAAAAATGTTTTTTTATATGACGGTGTTTTTATACGCCCACATGAAATGGGTGGCGTATATTGTCCGTCTGTCCACAATTGCTCGTAGCCACTCTAGAGGGCACAATTCTTAACAGATTTTGCTGAAACCTTATATGAGTGTTGATGATCACGCAAGGATGAACCCTATTGAAAATCAGCAAAATCTGAAAAAATTTAGTATGAGTTTTTGCCCTTGTTCTTGAATGGCTCGTAAACACTCTACAATGTGCAATTCTTGACTGATTTTGATTAAACTTGGTGTGAGAGTATGTTATAACTCAAGGAAAAGCTCTATTGAAAATCAGCGAAATCCAAAGAACAGTTATTGACCGATTTTGACAAAACTTGCTGAAATTGTTTAATATCACCAAAGGATGAACCCTTTTGAAAATCAAATATATTTAATACGAATTATTGCCCTTGCTTTATGAAATGTGTTTGATTTTTTCCTTCTAAAAAATCTACAAGTCACAATTCTTGAGCGATTTTGACGTAACTGGGCATGAGTATTTGTAATCACCTAAGGATGAACCCTATTGAAATGCAATTAAAATCGAAAAAGTTTAGTATCAGTTATTGCCCTTGTTTTTGAAAAGGAGTTCAATTTGTGGCTTGTACCGTATATTTCCGTGTATAATGCGCAGGTTTTTGCTATAAAATGGGCCCAACAATAAATTTGGAGTATTTTTTCCCAACGAAAATGCAGCAAGTCGATGTTGGATCCGCCATTTTGTCTTCCTTCATCGACATTCGCGGTAAAATTGATTTGTGTAAAAGATTGAATTATGATTTTAATAATGGCTCAATATGATTATTATCTTATAAATCAAATATTTATTGTTAAATATTTGAAGAAAACTTAAATGATTCAAGTTAATAGCTTTGTTATTAAAATGGCAAATGTTACGTGAAGACGAGAGGTACCAAAAATAATGTTCACGGGCCAAACATTTTGGATGGCTTTTATAGTAGGAACAATTGATTGTCATGCTTTATGACATGCCTCAATACGTAATCGAGTCTTGCCTGAATATAAATACGGTTACCAGAATAACTGGGTTTTCCATATAATCCATTGTTTTCCTAATTATTCATCAGATATGATACACAAGGTTCACGCCGTCAATTCTTTCATTTCTGTTGAGAGGCAATACTAGTCAATAAATCTATGTGGGTAAAAGCAGACGATTGCCCTTGCTTTATGAAATGTGTTCGATTTTTTCCTTCTAAACAGTCTACAAGTCACAATTCTTGAGCGATTTTGACGTAACTTATCATGAGTATTTGTAATCACCTAATGATGAAACTTATTGAAAAAATTTTTGTATTTATTTATTGCCCTTTCTTTTGAAAACGCGTCAAAATTTTTAGCTTGTAAACCTTCTAGAAGGCACAAGGATTTACAGATTTTGACAAAATTTGCTGAAATTGTTAATTATTACTCAATGATGAACCCTATTGAAAACAAGAAATATCACATAATATTTGATTGCCCTTGTTATTTCAAATGATTTCAATTTTTTGGCTCATAAACACTCTGCAAGGCACATTTCTTGACTGATTTGAACGGAACTTGGCATGAGTATGTGGAATCCCCTAAGGATGAACCCTATTGAAAATCAGAGAATTTCTAAAAATATTATAAATCAATTATTGCTGTGTTTTTGAAAAAAAAATCAAAATTTAAGCTCGTAAACACTTTAGAAGTCACAATGCTTTACAGATTTTGACAAAACTTGCTGAAATTTTAATTATCATTTAAGGAAGAACCCTATTGAAAAGAAATATCACAAAATATTTGATATGAATTATTGCCCTTGTTCTTTAAAACATGTACGGATTTTGATTCATTTTGTTGAAATTGTTTATCACCCAAGAGTGAATCCATTTACCAATCAAAAATACTGAAAATCTATAAGGAGTTATTGCCTTGTTATTAGGTATAATTCTTGACTGATTTTAAGGAAACTTAGTAATATCGCACATTTATCACCCTAGAAAAGAAGTATATGTATATTTTTTTTTTATTTAAATCAAAGGCAAGCTATCTTTTAATTTGGATTTGTCTCACTTTATGATGTGTTTGTATATTGTCGTCACCCCTATCCGTGCGTCCCTGTCCAGAAATTGCTTGTAAACGCTATAGAGACTACAGTTTTCATCAAATTTGAATGAAACTTGATGTGATCATTTATATTGATGAGATCTCGGACAAGTTTGAAATAGGCAATATTTTCGATGAACGGTTTTTGAGTTATTGCACTTGACTTAGTCACTTCAAAATTGGCTTGTGAACGCGATCGAGATCACAATTTCCTTTGGATTTATTTGGTGTTATCATTTATATTGATTAGATCTTGGACAAGTTTGATAGTGACGATTTTTTTGAGTGATTGCCCTAATAGACTTGTGAACATGATAGAGACAACAGTTTTCATATGATTTTAATGAAATTTGGTGTGATTATTGAAGTTGATGAGATATTGGTCAAGTTCGAAATTAAAGATTTTTCGATAAACTGGTTTTGAGTTATTGCACTTGACTTAGTGAAAACGCTGCGAAATTGGCTTGTGATTGCGATAGACAATAGTTTTCATCTGATTTGAATGAAATTTGATGTGATCATTTATTTTGATGAGATCTTGAACAAGTTCAAAATTGACTATTTTTCGATGAACTATATTTGAATTATTGCCCTTGACTTAGTCCAAACACATGAAAATTAGCTAGTAAATGCAATAGAGACTAGGTTTTATCTGATTTGAATCAAATTTGGTGTGAACTTGGATTATATACTTTAAAGTGGGCGTATCTATTAAGGATTTATTCAATGCAGTTGATCAAGGTTTTTAAAAGAGGCAAAAGAAGTTAAACGATAACAAACCCATGTTATTATTTATTATATTAATTATTTATCTTGAACATTATTTTCTATTGAAATAATCCCTTCTAGTAAGAACTTGTCTAACTGATATGAGCTTTAATGAGTGCCATTACATCATGATGTTTTCTAGTCTTCCTAGATTGTTTATATTCTATATTTCATTATAATTTGTGTTATCTGTCTCAATACCTGAGTTCTGGGGGCCTTATTCTAAAAAATTTAGCTTAAAAAAAAATCTGATTTATAAAAAAATACAGTATTTGTATAAGAAAACTAGTTTCAAATAAATTTTAGTTTTACTAAAGTTAAGCTTCCAGAAATAAGGCCCCTGGGTTTTGTTTCTGTATTCCCTGCATCTATTAAGTAACAAAGCTGTCAAATGTTTGTTGCTAATATGATATGGATTAAGTTATTATTTTCCTTGTTTGTTTTATAGACTATTTGTTACAAGAAAATATATTGTACATTTTGATTAAAGGTGCTTCAAATATATAGCCCTATATTAAGAAATTATGCTTGATTATATAGAAACAATACTAAATACTGTAACTTTAATTGCTTAATACTGGGCCCCTTTCTAGTAAAATTATGCAAACAGAAATTGTCACAAGACCACTGATTTACAAAATGTTCACACTGTTATGTGGGTAATATTTTTTAAGTAAGCTATTGTTAGCGTATGGTTCATTGTAATCTGGGCTTGATTTTGGAAATGCTTAAGAATTACATATATCTGTTGGATTTTTAGTTGAACAATACATTTGGTGCTGAAAATCTTTTTGTTTCATTTATAATTCAGAAAGTTCATGACAACTAAATTAATATGGTTAAATAATATCTCTTAGAATGTTCATAAAAGTTAGATTTTCAATATTGAATAAGGATATATATGAACATATTTCTCAGTTAGATTTGTCAGGTGCCATGACTAAAGAATATAATCCCTTAATAACATGATATATTTATTTAAACTAGGTAATTTAATATTGATATTTCAATTATTATTAAATTACTTAGTTTAATGTATTATTACTTAGTTTTATGAATTTATTGGATTATAGAGAGATTCTATCATAGAATTTTGAGACTAGCTAAGCCCACTGATAAACAAAGACACATTTTTGGTCAAGTTTGAAAGTTGTTCAAGTTATTCTTCATCCTAAGAAGAAGTATACCTTTTAAATGATTAGAAATAAAGGGGTATTATGATATTTGTTTTACCATCTGATAGTAAAACTCAGTTTCACCAATCTGTATAACTATTCAGAATTTAGATCTGACATCCAGTTTGTCTTCAGTTAAATAAGAACTTAACAGAGGAAAAGATTAAAACATGGCCCCTGCTCAAGAATATGAGGGGACTCTTGGTCACTTAATTTAAACACCTTTGTATGAACAGAGATTGGGTTGCCAGTAATCATGAAATATATAAACATTATGTTTGCATCTAAATTACTATGTAGAAGAGTTTGGATTGGCTTAATGGAATATCACATGACATCATGAATATTTTTTACTTATGTTCCCAATATTTTGGAATGTGGAACAAGGTAGACATATATTTACAGAGATAAGCATGAAGCTCTGAATCTATTTGGCAGTTAAAGAGATTGTGAAGAGGTTTTTTGCTATTTTCTTGTGTATTGGGAACACTGATAACAGCCATAAAAATCCACTTGCCCCAATCAGATATCTGTGGTTCCCGTAATCCCAATAAAATATGTGCTTGATGACAACACTGATATAGAAAGCCTTATTCTTTCTGTTAAACAATCATATTTAGTTTAAGTGGAATAGTAGGAGCCACAAATGTTTGATAAATTGGAATAGTGCAAATTTGATGTTGCAACCATTTAGGAGATTGTAAAAAAGTTTTCTAAACTTGTACATTAGTTATGTACAATTAAATGAATTTTAAAGAGATTTCTAAATCAATGTATGTGTATTGATACTATAAATAATCACCATTCCAATTTTAAGATGTTCCTGCAATTCCACGTAAACCATTTGTTTTATGAAGAAGATAATCTTGGTTATTGTTGAATTACAGGAACCACAGATATCTGATTGAAATTTGGAATGGTGTAATTAAATTCTAACAGTGTCCCTGATACACATGAACAATTTATGAAACATCTTTAAAGTCCTTTTAAGTACTTCTATAATTACAGAAGCCATTATAGTTAAGAAAACCTCTTAACAATGCATCTTATATTTATATCACATAATCTGATCAACTGTATTTGGACGCTTCAATGTTCTTAAACTATTAGAAAGATGAAATATTTATATGTGCTCTAATTATTTGAAAACATATATATGAAAGATTTATTCTGAATATTTCTGCCCCATTCTTTAAAAGGTTAATTTTCCATTTACTTGATAAGCAAACAAAGGAACTGTTACTGTATAACAAGATGACGCTCGATTGCCGAGTTCTGGACAATTCGGTCTTTCAATGGAACGGTACCGAATCAGTGATAAAATCAGCAACCGAGCGATCTCTCTCAGACTTGTATTGGCCATGCTTCGTCGTTAAAAAATCTGCATAAAAAACTATAATGAATTATAAGGTGTAAATGCAATTTGATTTGAAGTTATATTAAAATTGATGTTTAGGTTTAGTTATCCTAGATGTGAATATGTAAAGTTCCAAACTGTTTTGTTTTTAATATAAAAAATCTTTGCAACAAAATTTATTGAATTGTTTGTTATAAATTCTGCATATGGAAATATTTGAGAGTGATTCGAGACTATGAAACTTAATCTTCTTGCCAACAACATTGTGTTTTGATTTTGATGAAATCAGAAAAGAAAAAGAAAACTAGAATTGCTTACAATTATGAACGTATTTCGAGAGCCTTAAAATATTATGTAGGCTAAATTTGCAATTACCTACATCTAGACAATATATTGAATATCATTTGACCTAGTTTTCAAAGTCATAAAATAATTAGGTCACACCTTCCGTAACGGTTAATGATGGCGAAAATATGAAAATTATCAATTTTTTGCTGTATTTAAGTACACTTATCTCTATGAATTTTTTAAGTAAGCCAAATTAAAAAATATCTACTCGTAGACAATATATTGAATATTATTTGACCTAATTTTCAAGGTCATAGATTAAGTGGGTCACACCTTCCGTACCCGTTAAAGTGACCTAATTTTGAAAAAATCGAAATTTAAATAATTCGAAAGAAAATACGAAATTTGAAAATCGGTCTCCAAGAAAAGGTAGATAATGATCCATTGTATCTATGTGCTAAATTTCATCAAAATCGGTCTATCAGTAGTGTCTGAATTTCGGATTTAAGAATTGTAACGAAAATTCAAAATGGCGGCCGATATGGCAGCTTGACCTAATTATTTAGGTCAAATCAATTACTATTGACAAGTTATTTATAAAACAGTTTTCACTTTTCACCTAGCAGTTATAGACCGGAAGTTACGTAATTACGTCATTTGAGGCTAAACCGAAAGTGGAATTTTTTTTTCACATTATTTCAAAAATTATAAACATATCGCCTATCAACTGGTAAAGTTTCAAAATTTTACCATTTATATTAAAGGAGAAATCACGGTCTGAAATTTTTGCCGATGACCCTTGAATATTGAATTGCAAATCGTGGGTAAAATATTTAACCTAATTGCATAAAACCTATAATTGTTAGTTGACAAATACATTGAAGTTTTCAAATCTGAAAATCCGGTCAAAATCGAACTGAAAATAAACTTGCTAAAGCAAAAAAACCTGAACTTCCGGTTCTCACTTCCTGTCAGAGATAGAACTTCCGGTTTTGTTTTATTTGATAATAGAAATCATTCTAAGATAAACTGTAGATTTAGAATTTCTGCACCATTTACCAGTTTGTCTGCAAACTCATCCAAGAATTACAAAAAAAAAAAAAAAAAAAAAAAAATAAAATAATCCGAACGATTACAATACGTTTTCGCCAAAGTCGAAATACGTAATAAAATAATCCGAACGATTACAATACGTTTTCGACAAAGTCGAAATACGTAAAAAATAAAATAATCCGAACGATTACAATACGTTTTCGCCAAAGTCGAAATACGTAAAAAAGAAAGAAACAACTATATATTACGAGGATAATAACTTAGGTTCACATGTCCGCCGTGGCAAGGATACTTTCTACCAGCTGAGCTGGCCAAACCTCAACAGCTCGTATCGCCAATCGTTAATTAATTAAGCCACTGTGCCGGCTTTCGCGGGTCATTACCGATTTAAGGGAACGTAACCCCCGCGTGTCCTGGCACACGTGACACGTCACTCAACTGCCAAGCGTCGCTTTGATGACCCTGGGCATCTCCCAAGCACCTTGATAGGGTAGGCCATTGGCAGGCTAATTGCATACTCTAGGCTAGACCTTTTTCGATTCCGACCCGTCCGGAGTATCCCCCTCCCTTGCTGATGGAAAGAAAATTGCAATAGTCAATGTTTATCTGCCGCCCGGTAAGAATGTCATCGAACCAAGCTCATATCGACACCTACGTTAACAAATATAATAATAATAATAACTAGAATTGCTTACAATTATGAACGTATTTCGAGAGACTTAAAATATTTTGTAGGCTAAATTTGCAATGACCTACTTCTAGACAATATATTGAATATCATTTGACCTAGTTTTCAAAGTCATAAAATAATTAGGTCACACCTTCCGTAACGGTTAATGATGGCGAAAATATGAAAATTATCAATTTTTGCTGTATTTAAGTACACTTATCTCTATGAATTTTTTAAGTAAGCCAAATTAAAAAATATCTACTCGTAGAAAATATATTGAATATTATTTGACCTAATTTTCAAGGTCATAGATTAAGTGGGTCACACCTTCCGTACCCGTTAAAGTGACCTAATTTTGAAAAAATCGAAATTTAAATAATTCGAAAGAAAATACGAAATTTGAAAATCGGTCTCCAAGAAAAGGTAGATAATGATCCATTGTATCTATGTGCTAAATTTCATCAAAATCGGTCTATCAGTAGTGTCTGAATTTCGGATTTAAGAATTGTAACGAAAATTCAAAATGGCGGCCGATATGGCAGCTTGACCTAATTATTTAGGTCAAATCAATTACTATTGACAAGTTATTTATAAAACAGTTTTCACTTTTCACCTAGCAGTTATAGACCGGAAGTTACGTAATTACGTCATTTGAGGCTAAACCGGAAGTGGAATTTTTTTTTTAACATTTTTTCAAAAATTATAAACATATCGCCTATCAACTGGTAAAGTTTCAAAATTTTACCATTTATATTAAAGGAGAAATCACGGTCTGAAATTTTTGCCGATGACCCTTGAATATTGAATTGCAAATCGTGGGTAAAATATTTAACCTAATTGCATAAAACCTATAATTGTTAGTTGACAAATACATTGAAGTTTTCAAATCTGAAAATCCGGTCAAAATCGAACAGAAAATAAACTTGCTAAAGCAAAAAAACCTGAACTTCCGATTCTCACTTCCTGTCAGAGATAGAACTTCCGGTTTTGTTTTATTTGATAATTGAAATCATTCTAAGATCAACTGTAGATTTAGAATTTCTGCACCTTTTACCAGTTTGTCTGCAAACTCATCCAAGAATTAAAAAAAAAAAAAAAATAAAATAATCCGAACGATTACAATACGTTTTCGCCAAAGTCGAAATACGTAATAAACTCTTTATTTTACATGGGTCAGAATTAGGCCCAATACACAAGGACATGGTCCTGTCTCACATTCAGCCCATGGGGCAATACATTGGAGAAAAAAAAAACTAGAATTGCTTACAATTATGAACGTATTTCGAGAGCCTTAAAATATTATGTAAGCTAAATTTGCAATGACCTACATCTAGACAATATATTGAATATCATTTGACCTAGTTTTCAAACTCATAAAATAATTAGGTCATACCTTCCGTAACGGTTAAAAATGGCGAAAATATGAAAATTATCAATTTTTGCTGTATTTAAGTACACTTATCTCTGTGAATTTTTTAAGGAAGCCAAATAAAAAAATACCTACTCGTAGACAATATATTGAATATTATTTGACTTAATTTTCAAGGTCATAGATTAAGTGGGTCACAACTTCCGTAGCCGTTAAAGTGACCTAATTTTGAAAAAATCGAAATTTGAATAATTCGAAAAAAAATACGAAATTTAAAAATCGGCCTCCAAGAAAAGGTAGATAATGATCCATTGTATCTCTGTGCTAAATTTCATCAAAATCGGTCTATCAGTAGAGTCTGAATTTCGGATTTAAGAATTGTAACGAAAATTCAAAATGGCGGCCGATATGGCAGCTTGACCTAATTATTTAGGTCAAATCAATTACTATTGACAAGTTATTTATAAAACAGTTTTCACTTTTCACCTAGCAGTTATAGACCGGAAGTTACGTAATTATGTCATTTGAGGCTAAACCGGAAGAGGAAATTTTTTTTTTTTCACATTTTTTCAAAAATTATAAACATATCGCCTATCAACTGGTAAAGTTTCAAAATTTCACCATCTATATTAAAGGAGAAATCACGGTCTGAAATTTTTGCCGATGACCCTTGAATATTGAATTGCAAATCGTGGGTAAAATATTTAACCTAATTGCATAAAACCTATAATTGTTAGTTGACAAATACATTGAAGTTTTCAAATCTGAAAATCCGGTCAAAATCGAACTGAAAATAAACTTGCTAAAGCAAAAAAACCTGAACTTCCGGTTCTCACTTCCTGTCAGAGATAGAACTTCCGGTTTTGTTTTATTTGATAATAGAAATCATTCTAAGATCAACTGTAGATTTAGAATTTCTGCACCTTTCACCAGTTTGTCTGCAAACTCATCCAAGAATTACAAAAAAAAAAAAAAAAATAAAATAATCCGAACGATTACAATACGTTTTCGCCAAAGTCGAAATACGTAAAAATCGAAAATACATAATGTCTCAATATACAATTCGTCTGAAATACTAAAAATACACAAGTACATGTGTATCAAATGGACAGAGATATGTTCCGGCGATCAAGTACATGACCACAAAATAAATATACAATACTCCACGTACAATTTGTTTAAAAATACACAAGTACATGTGCATGAATCGACAGATTTTCAACCTACAATTAGTTTATAAAATGGATGTAATATATAGTTCCCGCGGCCATGCACACGACCGCAAAAAAATCACGTATTATTTCAACGTACAATTTATTTTAAAAATACACAATTACATGTGTAAATAATGGACAGATTTATCTTCCGGCGATCAAGTACATGACAGCAAAAACCATATATCATTTCAATGTACAATTAGTTTTAAAATACACAAGTACATGTGTATAAAATGGACAGATTCATCATTCTGCGATCAAGTACATGACCACAAAAACCAAGGAATAGACAAGTACATCTGCATGAGCCGATCAGACATCAAAACATACATAAAAAAAAAAAGAAAAAAAAAAAAAGGAAAAAGAAAAAAAGAATTGCCAAAGCGTCAGTGCATGTGCTGCGAGCGGGCTACCCAACCCTACTCCATTTTATGTTCTTATTTTTCTATGGAGGGGGAGGTAGGATTTGTCCATGCTCAAGACCAGCTTTAAGGATGTTTACTCATCCCCCGACAGTAGTAATTTAGATTTTCAAAATGGTTCAAGTTAGGCCAAAATAGAATTGTTGGTGGTGATATACCTGTGGGAAAGGGAAAAATAAAATTAATAAATTACTTAAATCATTAAATCATGGAGAAACACAATTGTTAAGATAGCCATCAGCAAGTAAGCCTATAGTTGGTGAAAAGAATACCCGTGTAACAGGAAGTATGCTTATGTTAATGAAAGATTACCAAGAATCATCCTTCGAAAAGTCTTAAAATCTGATGCTGATTTAATATTTTCGTCTAGACCATTCCATAAAATCGATCCTTTGTATTTAATACTTTGTTTAATCAAATTGATTCGTGGTTTTTGCACCACAAGTTTTGAATTTATGCTAGAATAAGGCGTCTGTTTATAGCTAAAGAGGCTTGAAAGGTAGGAAGGAGACAAGTTGTTCAGAGTTTTATACATAAATTTATACGAATTAAAATTATGCCTGGTTTTAATGTCAAAAAATATTAAGCCTTTTAAGATTCAGTGACAAATCAGTATTATACTTAAAACCAAGAATTAATTTAAAAGCAATTTTTTTGTTGCCTGTGTAAAATATCGGCCGATGCAATGTCGTGCGAATCCCAAATAGTTGAACAATAATCCAAATATGGTTGAAAGTGACATTTATAAAAAATAGATCTATATTTTTCAGGCATGATCTTTCTTAACTGTCGCAGTTGAAATAACTTAGTATTTAAAATTTTAGCAACGAACTTTACGTGCGGAGTCCATGAGAATTTTGATTCACAGTAACACCTAGTAATTTAAAGTTTTTCAACTTGTTCAATAAATTGATTATTAAGTTCAATTGATAAATCTGATGAATATTTTCTTTTTTTGAGAAGTTGTAATTAACATACATTTGGTCTTATTTTCATTTAAAATCATGACATTAAAGGAACACCAGTTTAAGATTGCATCAGTATCTTCTTGCAATTTTAATTGTATGTCAGTAACCGATTTACAAGAAGTATAAATCGTAGTATCATCCGCAAAAAGATCACAGTTAGAGTTAATATGCAATGGCAAATCATTAATATAAAGATTAAAACAACAAGGGACCTAAAATTGATCCTTGTGGTACTCCATACTTTATACTTCGAGAAGACGAAAGAGTTCCATTGACGTAACAACGCTGAGTACGATTCGACAAGTAACAATTTATGAAGGTTATTAATGCATTCGAAAATTTGTATAGTTTTAGTTTTTCAATAATTATCTCATGGGAAATCAAATCAAAATGCTTTTGTAAAATCAAAGAAAATAGAACCAACCATAAGATTATTATTTACTGCATCATAAACGTTTTCAATTATGTTAGTCAGAGCTGTTTGACAAGAACTATTAGACCTAAAACCAGATTGGTGCGAGTACAATAACTTATTATTATTTAAGAAATTATTTATATGTTTTGAATAATGTCTTTCAAGTGGTTTAGATACACTAGATAATACAGAAATTGGTCTATAATTATTAGGATCAGATTTAGCGCCGGATTTATACAGTGGTAAAACTTTTGCTTCTTTGAATTTATCAGGAAATATATTTGCATCAATGCATAGATTATATATATGTGTCAAAGGACCACTTAACGTAAAAGCACCATATTTGAGAAATAGAGGATTTAATTTATCTAAACCAGCACTTTTGGTTGCATTTAACGAAGACAACTGTTTAAAAACTTCATATTTGTTAATGTAGGGAATCGAACATTCTTCATTAGAATTTAACTTAGAAGTGACAAATTCTTCTATTTTATTTACGAAATAACTTTTATCAATATTTCTATGAACATGCTTTTGATTAATCAATTTGGATGCAATATTTGAAAAATGATCATTGACTACCTCGGGTTCTAAAGGAATCAGATTAGTTGAATTATTAGCCTTATTAGTTAAGGAGTTGATAACTTTCCAGATATGTTTTGAGTTTTTCTGATCTGAAGCAAGTTTTATGTTAAACTGCTTTTTGGCTTTATCGATCATTTTAATGACCAAATTTCTACACTTCCGATATTCATCATCTTTGCCTTTCTTTTTCAAACCGTCTCTTATGCGCATTAATTTTAAAATTTCAGAGTCTAACCAGGGTGACTTTATTTCATTTTTGACACGTTTTAACTTTAATGGTGCATGGGTATCAATTATTGGCTGAATAATATTATACCAAGATTCTAACGCAATATTGGGGTCAGATTTAGTATAAATTTTATCAAAAGGGGCTGTTGCAAGATCATTATTAAATAAATCTACATCAAAATGTTTCATACTCCGGTAGTAAATATAAACATGCTTAGGTTTTGGAATATGTGCGCCTTTTTTATTCCAGGTAATACAAGTTGGGTAGTGATCAGATAAACCATATACCGGGACATTAACTTCAGTAATACTACTCCCATTAGAAACGATAACATGATCAATGATAGTAGAAGATGCTTTAGTTACTCGAGTAGGAACTTTTATAATTTGTTTTAAACTATATAAAGACAGTAAATTATTCCAATTTGAATTTTTTCCATTTGACACATCAATATTAATATCACCTAACACAATAATTTCTTTATTTTCGTTCCAAACCTTTTCAGTCATTTTAGCAAATGAGTCTAACCAGCATTTATTAGAATTCGGGTGCCTATAAATGCAACATATTAATAAGGGTTTATGTTTAGAGAGATTTATTTCAATCCAAATTGCTTCTATATCAAGCGATTCTAAATCTTCCCGTCTCCTACAATTTAAATGTTCTTTAACAAAAAGTAGAAGTCCAGCTGAACTATTATTACACTTATCTTTTCGAAATGGCAAGTGAAATCCTGGAGTACTGAAATATTTAGTTGGTACAAAACGACTTTAGGTGAGTTTCAGATAAACCAAAAATGTCAAAATTTGAAATAAGTTGGCAAATTTGAGTCTTTTTATTTACCGCATGGCAAACATTTAAGTGACCAATATGAAGACCCCGCTCTTTTAAAAAGTTATACATATTATATGGTTTAAAACAATTAGTAAGATAGACGTCTGGCTGTTGCTGAAAGTGAATTTAACGTCCTGTTCTGTAGTGACTTCAATTCCAAACACACCACATGGGGACCGACCGAGACCCTTGGAAGTGATCATCTAGTAATAGATATTACTTATAATGGTCAATTAAGGAGGGAACGCTAAAAATGTCACCATGGCCAAGGAAGCTATCCCGCGTAGCTCTGGCATAAAACAGGGCTTGTACGAAGCCCTGGTGGTCGGACGCTTGCCATCACGCAGTGAAATTACGAAAGAAAGCACTACCTCGTGTCCAACGAAACCTCACCCCCGATATAAGTTTCAAGATGGCCGCCGGGGGGTGGTAGTGTGTCTTGACTCTGAACATTCCTTGAATTTTTTATACGCCCACGCGTAAGTAAGGGCGTATATTGTAATCGCCCTATCGGTCCGTCCGTCCGTCCGTTCACATTTACCTCGTGCTCACTCTACAGGCTACAATTCTTCATCGATTCTTTTGATTTTTATTTTGTGGGTCAGTGTCATTATGAAGATGATCCCTATCGATTTTCGTGAAGATCGGATAATTTTTCACCTAAATATCATGTCTGACTTAGCTTTTTTCACTTCATTAGCTATAGGGTGCAGCTCGTGCTCACTCTACAGGCAACAATTCTTTATGGATTCTTTTGATTTTTATTTTGTGGGTCAGTGTCATTATGAAGATGATCCCTATTGATTTTCGTGATGATCGGATAATTTTTCACCGAAATATCGCATCTGACTTAGCGTTTTTCACTCCATTACCCATAGTGTGAAACTCGTGCTCACTCTACAGGCAACAATTCTTTATGGATTCTTTTGAAATTTATTCTGTGGGTTAGTGTCATTATGAAGATGATCCCTATTGATTTTCGAGATGATCGGATAATTTTTCACAGAAATATCATGTCTGACTTAGCTTTTTTCACTTCATTACCCATAGGGTGCAACTCGTGCTCACTCTACATGCTACAATTCTCTATGGATTCTTTTGATTTTTATACGCCCACACGTAAGTAAGGGCGTATATTGTAATCGCCCTGTCGGTCCGTCGGTCCGTTCACATTTACCTCGTGCTCACTCTACAGGCTACAAATCTTCATGGATTCTTTTGATTTTTATTTTGTGGGTCAGTGTCATTATGTAGATGATCCCTATCGATTTTCGTGAAGATCGGATAATTTTTCACCTAAATAACATGTCTGACTTAGCTTTTTTCACTTCATTAGC
Organism: Nipponacmea schrenckii; assembly: GCA_030562195.1. NCBI lineage: Eukaryota > Metazoa > Mollusca > Gastropoda > Lottiidae > Nipponacmea > Nipponacmea schrenckii. The sequence goes on along the minus strand of JAUJPP010000005.1, from coordinate 17,477,547 downwards.
TATAGGGTGCAGCTCGTGCTCACTCTACAGGCAACAATTCTTTATGGATTCTTTTGATTTTTATTTTGTGGGTCAGTGTCATTATGAAGATGATCCCTATTGATTTTCGTGATGATCGGATAACAGTTTTTGAGTTATTGCCCTTGACGTAGTAAAATCTTGTAAAAAATTTAGTTTCGATGCAATAAATCCTCCAATTTTCAGAGGATTTTCATGAAACTTGGTGTGAGCATTGGAATTGATTAGACCTCAGTCAAGTTTGAATTTGACAGTTTTTCAATGAACTGTTTTAAGTTAATTGCCCTTGATTTCGTGAAATTGCGTCAAGATTCCATTGTGGTTTCAATAAGAAGCTTAAATTTTCAAAAGATTTTGATGGAACTTGGTGAAAGCATCAGAATAGATAAGACATTAGTCAAGTTTGAATTTCCGACTTTTTTAATGAATGGTTTTTAATTTATTGCCCTTGACTTAGTAATATTGCGTCAAAAATATATGTGGGTGCAAAATAAGCTACAATTTTTAATAGATTTGATGAAACTTGGTATTGTATTGAAATAGATAAGATGGTGGTCAAGTTTTAATTTGACGATTTTCCATGAACAGTTTTTATACGCCCACATGAAAATGTGGACGTATATTGCCATCGCCCCTGTCCGTCCGTCCGTCCGTCGGTCCGTCAACATTTGTTGTATCCACGATAGAGGCTACAGTTTTTATCTGATCTTAATGAAACTTGGTATACATGTATATATTGATGATATCTCGGTCAAGTTCGAAAATGGAAATTATCGCATGAACGGTTTTTGAGTTATTGCACTTGACTTAGTAAAAACGCGTCAAATTTGGTTTGTATCCACAATAGAGGCTACAGTTTTTATCCGATATTAATGAAACTTGGTTTACATGTATATATTGATGATATCTCGGTCAAGTTCGAAAATGGAAATTATCGTATGAACGGTTTTTTGAGTTATTGCCCTTGACTTAGTAAAAACGCGTCAAATTTGGTTTGTATCCACAATAGAGGCTACAGTTTTTATCCGATCTTCATGAAACTTGGTACACATGTATATATTGATGATATCTCGGTCAAGTTCGAAAATAGAAATAATCGCATGAGCGGTTTTTGAGTTAATGCCCTTGACTTAGTAAAAACGCGTCAAATTTGGGTTGTATCCACAATAGAGGCTACAGTTTTTATCCGATCTTAATGAAACTTGGTATACATGTATATATTGATGATATCCCGGTCAAATTCGAAAATAGAAACTAGAACCGTTAGACGGTACCAAGGCAGTGCGCGTCCCTTCTATTGCATGGGTGAAACGTTGCATTTATAATATCCAATTCCATAATAATAACTAGACCTGTTTGTAACAATTGTGCAGCTTCCGAAATATTTAGAATTTGTTATATCTCCTGGCTGTCATTTAAAATAGAACGTAACCACGCCTACTCAGTATAATGACTTGTTTTGATTGGTTGCGATACTTAAACTGGAAATGTCAAATTTGTCTTGACCAAACGATAAGAAATTAACACAATTTGACTTTTTGCCCTGTTACATTATCTTTTTAACACTTCTTGTAATATTTATATCTGTTTAATTAGTGTGTAAAACAAAACGTCGAAAAAACAAATTTGTGGTCTAAGGGACATAACACCTTATTTGATATTACAAATTGATCTCGGATTAAATTAACTTTCTAGATCGTTGATACTTTTAATTTGTTTATTTATCAATCTTAATTTAGGTGTAGTAGGAACATTAGATCCTGCAATTTGTGGCAAGTTGCCATGGTATAACATAGAGACATCAAATTAACAGCGCGGCTTTACATCTTTAAGAGAGTATTTTATAGAGTTCCGTCCCTTATACCACTAGTCCTCTCAACTGTACATTATTTTTGCTTAAGAGAATATCATTTAAAATTCTAAAGGTTGTCATTTCCTTCCAAATATTCCATATCATACATCGCCAACAACGAGAAATGAACAAACATTCTTTTTATTTAAGATATATAATATCTTTGAATCATTTCAACTGGATTAATTTTTAATCGTAAAAAAAAATTAAAATCAAAATAACAATTCAAAAATCAGTTTCCATATATATTTCGGCAATAGATTCTATATACATGTACATCAAAATTATGATTGAATTATCTTCCGAGACCCTATTTCGATTTAAAGAAAAATACACACAGTTAGTATAGAAGAAATTACAAAATTTGCAAATTTAAAACGTGCAATTTTGATCAAATATCAAGTGTTATACACCATTGGAAAGAATAACTAGACCTCTTTGTAACAGTTCTGCAGCTTTCGAGCTATTTAGAATTTGTTGGTCTCCTGGCTGTCATTTAAGGATAGAATGTAGATTGATTTTGCGATTATTGGGAGAGATGATTTATTCATGATTTAACACGTGACATTTGAGCTTGTTAATATACTGGCAATCATTAAGGTTTTTGATGTAAAAATATCTGGGCTTAACCACGCCCACAAAGTCCATTGACTTGTTTTGGAAACTTCAACTGGAAATGTCAAAATTTGTGAATTGACCGTTTTATAGGAAAAATTCGCAATTTTTAAATGCCGATAAACCGAAAGTTTACATTTTGCTATAAAGCTTAATATGTCATTGGATAGAACGTATCACATATGTCAACGTCACAATATACACCTTCGAAGTTTTTATAATTTTTAATCGTAATTAAATTAAAATCAAATTAAAAATTCAAAAATCAGTTTCCATATAAATTTCGGCAATCGGTTATAGATTCTATATACAGTCCATCAAAATAACACATATTGACTGATCCTCCGAGACCCTATTTCGATTGAAAGAAAAATACACACAGTGATGTAAAATATCTGGGCTTAACCACGCCCACAAAGTCTAATGACTTGTTTTGATTGGTTGATATACTTTAACTGGAAATGTCAAAATTTGTGTCTTGACCAAAAGATAAGAAATTAACACAATCAGACTTTATGACCTGTTGACTTATATCTGTTTAATTAGAGTGTAATTTTATTCTTAAACTTTTCGCAATTTTTATTTATACATATTGATTTATATATTGCTTGAAAGCTGGGAATTTGCACATTATAAATCTGTTCGAATTTTGTTTTTAAGTTAAATAGAACTAAATATAAAAAAATATGAATGTTAAAATCGCTTATTTTCTACTAGGCGTATTTTCATCAGTTTTCGGTCTATAGCTAAAATAAAGATATTGTTAGAAAGCTGATGAAAATCACATCACAATAATGTCAATTAGAATGTTGCCAAGAGTCTTGTTCATGAGATATAACCATCTGAAGATACGAGAAATATGCAAATTACCAATTTTTGGATCCCTATTAATCCAAATGTTCTTTACTAAAATTAGAAATCAAGGTATCATATGAACCTTTAGCCAATGAAGATGATTGTGCAGAAAAATAAAGGATGCATATTAGTAATTTAGTCCTCTTCGTACCTTGCGGAGAATAGGGCTGCTACATATGAGCTGTTCTTTTTGCTTCATTCCAGGTCTTGCCAATCCTTCCTAGCTCTTTCAGTCTTATTCTTTTCAAGCTATGTAAAGGTTATCCTTGTCTTCTATGCCCTTGGGGATTCCAGTCCAGTGCATCTCTGGTGATGTTGTTTTGAGATCACAAAGATGCATATGGTAGAGTTCAAAAGTTATGAACTTTCAAACGGAAATCAGTTTTGAAAAACTTTGGCAGGACCTGGTCCAAAGACAAATTTGAAATTGAAAAATATGCCATTAGAGGACCTAGATAATTATCCAAATTATATTTTAAAACAAGTCTGAAAAAAAATAGGATTAAAAATGGCGGACGAGTAGTATTTTTCCAATAATTTGCATATTTCAAGATGGCGATCAAACGGTTAGAAATTTGCATATACGGCATACATACAAAATGAAGATATTGATGGTACTAATTCTGTGTAATAATAAAATTGCAAGTTTGTGAAAAAATTTAATCCGAAAATTCCGATTTCTGTGATTTTCTACATTTTTTGGTCATTTTCGGACGTTTCCGGCTAATTTCGGAAAATGTTTTATCGGAATCTTTAATGATAATTTTTTGTCTACTCATCTACCAATTTTTGTGAAAAAATAAGACGTAAATTAAAAAAAACACGTGCTTTTTCATAAATCACGCACAATTAATATAGAACTAAGAACAAAATTTTCAAATATTAAAAAGCGCAATTTTGATCAAAATATAAAGTGTTATACACCATTGGAAAGAATAAATTACGCGTAATAAGGACATAAAAGAAATTTTGACGTATGTAAATTAGGTCACGTGACAGAGCTCTTCGAAGTTAAAAAGTGCAATTTTCAAATGGCTGTAAAACCTGAAGTTGACATTGCACAACACAAATGAAGACATCAATGGATAGATCTCGACAAGGGCAACAACTTTTGTGCAGGTCACATGGTCACCAAAGGTCAAGGTCACGATATATGAAAATTAGGCACCGAGTGAAAAAAAAAGAACCGGAAATGAAAGGTAAGCTAATTCGAAATTCAAAATTCGGCTTCCTAAGAATTGTTAGCAATCGATTGAAGATTACATAGACATCAAAATTACAATTGTCCGATTAACCCCTAAGGCCCAATTTTTCACTTTACAAAAGTAAGTGGTTTAATGATGGCGACTGATCTGCTACTTCCGGTTCAATTTTTGTTAATTATAAAATCATTATGGGTTAATAGTAACTAATTGCAAAAAAAAAATTCAAATATCTTTAGAATTCCGGAAGTGAAAATTCGAAGTTTAGCGACGTATGACGCCGAAACCGGAAGTGATGTCGACATTTTGAAAACAGATTTTTCTTGACAAGAAAAATGTTTATCTAACTGCAAATTTTGATTACGATCTAATCAAAATTGCAAAAGTTAGAAAAAGTGTTAAATTTTAAAATTCAAAAGTCAGCAACAAAAGTAAAAATTTCAAAATTTTTAAACTGCTATTATGTAAATCTAAGTTATAAGTAGTAAATAAAAAAAAGTCCGAACCAGATTGGATAAAAAAACGAGCCGTGAGTTAGTAAACAAAAATAAAATTTGTGACGTTCTACGTCATTTCCGGTAGAACAAAAATGCGTCATTTTACATTTAAACAACAACGAGCACTAGATTACGTTACAATATCACGCCAGATTGTGTAAGACATTTGCAGTTATGGCTGGGGAGCGTGACCAGAAAGAGACAAAAAAAAAAACTAGAGCCGTACGCCTAACGGCACTGAAGCAGTGCGTTCCATCCAGGGATTCGTTCGTTAAGCAAAAGACAAAAAGGGTTTATTAAAATAAAGAAAATGTGCATCAGAAATGGGTTTTGACTTCATAACAAACGCTCCCATACCCCCCTTTTCCCCCTTTCCCCTCTTTGCCCCTCCCCATCCTTAGCCCTCATCATCAATTAAGATAGATAATAAGTTAAAATCATAATAAAAAATGGATAGAGGGTCGTTTAATCTAAAAAAGATATCCGGATCGCCGAAACTCATATTTGTAAATCGCCCAAACTTAGAGAATAATACCCAATGCAATGTAGATTGTTTTATATATTAAATTCGCAATTTTCAGATGGCGATGAAACCAAAAGTAGATATCGTACAAAAAATATATATATAGCATTGGATAGACAATGTCGAAGCTATATACAAATCGAAAGGTCACTAATGGTTCAAGTTGACTTAAGTCGCCAGGGTATAACATTGAGACACCACATAAATAGCGCGGCCTAACATTTTAAAATTTATATTGAATAGAGTTTCGTCCCTTAGACCATTATTCCAGTCAACTGTATATTATTGTTGCATAATTATAAGAGATAAAATTTAAAATTCTAAAGGTTGTAATTTCGTTCCAAATATTCAATATTTACATCACCTACAACAGGAAAAACATATATAACAACTTTGAATCATTTTAACTGGATGTAGAACGATTAAACTAAAAAATAATTTCAGATCGCTGAAACTTATATCTTGTAGGTCGCCAAAATGCAACACATTAAACAGATTGTTTTATAGGGAAAATTCGCAATTTTCAAATGGCGATAAAAGCGGAAGTATACATCTTACAATAAAGCTTTATATATCATTGGATAGAACTTCTCGAGAGCTATCATATTTGTACAGGTCAAAAATTCATCAAAGATCAACGTCACAATATACGACCCTTCAAAGTTTTTAAAAATTTTAATCGTTAAAAAATCAAAATCAAAATCAAAATTCAAAAATCGGTTTCCATATATATTTCGGCAATCGGTTATAGATTCTTAATACATCAAAATAACACAAATCGAATTATCCCCCGAGACCCTATTTCGATTTAAAGAAAAACACGCACAGTTAGTATAGAAGAAATTACAAAATTTTGAAATTTTTAAACGCGCAATTTTGACTAAAATACCAAGTTTGATATATTAATGGGAAGATGACATTAAGCGTAAAAGGAATATGTAAGAAATTCTGTCCTATGTAAATTAGGTCACGTGATAGAGCTCTTTAAAGTTAAAATTCGTGATTTTCAATAGGCTGCAAAACCGGAAGTAAACATCGGACAACAAAAGTGAACATACCATTGGGTAGATATAATCAAGGGCAATAACTTTTGTTCAGGTCAAAAGGTCACCGAAGGTCAAGGTCGCGAAATATGACCTTTTAAATTTTTGACAATTACTGGAAAATTTCAACCGGAAATAAAAGAAAAGCAAAAGCGAAATTCAAAAATCCATTCCCATACTTTTTTGCGCAATCGTCGAATGTTTTTAGAAAATCTAAAATTATGGAAATTAGATTTAACCCTGAGGCCCCATTTTGAGTTTTACAAAAGTTAGTCATATCAACATGGCGGCTGATCCGTTACTTCCGGTTCGGGTTTTTGTAATTTAGCATCATTTAATAGACAATTGTAGCTAATTGCAAAATAATTTTTTTAAATATTTTCTATATTTCGGAAGTGCAAAATTCAACTTTAAAAGCAAATAACTTCAAAACCGGAAGTGATATCGAAATTTTGAAAATTAATTTTGGTTTGCAATCAAAATGTCTTTATATCTGAAAGTTTTCAAGTCGATCGAAAGAAAACTGTAGAAGTAAAAAAATGCTAAAAATTCAAAATTCAAAAAGTCAGCGACAAAGTTGGGAAATGTTTAATTCTCAAATTGCTATCTTTTAGAACTAAGTTCAATGTAGTTATCTAAAAAAGAACGATCAACATTGGATCAAAAATAAAGCCGCAAATTGAAAAAGAAAGAAAAAATTTGGAATGCGCTACGTCATTTCCTGTTTTAAAAAAATGCATCAAATTACATTCATTAACATTACTTTCACGAGTACGACAAGAAAAAGGAAAGAGTGAATTCATAGCATATGTAGTTTTGGCTGGGCGCTCTGGGAAGAATTCGAAAAAAAAAAAAAAAAAAAAAAAAAAAAAAAAAAAAACATTTCGAAAACAAAGCAGTGCGTTCGATTGAACGCACTGCAAATAGTCATTTCGAAAACAAAGCAGTGCGTTCGAAGAACGCACTGCAATAATCGCATGAGTAGTTTTTGAGTCATTGCCCTTTACTTAGTAAAAACGCGTCAAATTTGGGTTGTATCCACAATAGAGGCTACAGTTTTTATCCGATCTTAAAGGGATAATAGGCGTTAGAACGAACATAAAATTTTAAGTTCACTCAAATTTGGACAATAACAGTATATATCCATCAGTGGACTTACCTATACATCAAAATCCCTCTAAAATCCGATAAATCCCCAAAATAAAGTAGTTAATCATAAAACGCTAGAGCCATCCATCAAGCGATTTTCAAATCGTGTAAATATAAAGGGAAGTAACTCTAACATGTGGGTTTTCACGCGTCCTTGACCCCTACTGTTGAATTCCACAATGATGTTTTAGCGTTGATTTACCAGACGCTTTTATTCTCAAACTGAATGGAATCGTCGCTGGCTCACTTTTTTTTAAAATTCCGAATATATTTTTATTGTGGCTTTTTAAAATTTGGTAAAGTGTGGGATGCATACTTATTTAACTAATAGTCAATATGAAACACAAATATAAGCCGTAGGACGAGTGTATTCTAACGCCTATTATCCCTTTAATGAAATTGGTATACATGTATATATTGATGATATCTCGGTCAAGTTCGAAAATAGAAATAATTGCATGAGCGGTTTTTGAGTTATTGCCCTTGACTTGGTAAAAACGTGTCAAATTTGGGTGTTGTATCCACAATAGAGGCTACAGTTTTTATCCGATCTTAATGAAACTTGGTATACATGTATATATTAAGGATATCTCGGTCAAGTTCGAAAATGGAAATTATCGCATTAACGGTTTTTGAGTTATTGCCCTTGACTTAGTAAAAACGCATCAAATTCGGGTTGTATCCACAATAGAAGCTACAGTTTTTATCCGATCTTAATGAAACTTGGTATACATGTATATATTGATGATATCTCGGTCAAGTTCGAAAATGGAAATTATCGCATGAACGGTTTTTGAGTTATTGTCCTTGACTTAGAAAAATGTTGTCAAAATTTTAGTTTTGATGCAATAAATCCTCCAATTGTCAGAGGATGTTGATGAAACTTGGTTGTGAGCATTGGAATTGATTAGGCCTCAGTCAAGTTTGAATTTGACAGTTTTTCAATGAATTGTTTTACGTTATTGCCCTTGACTTAGTAAAATTGCGTCAAAATTCTATTGTGGTTGCAATAAGAAGCTTTAATTTTCTAAGGTTTTGGATGGAACTTGGTGTAAGCATCAGAATTGATAAGACATTAGTCAAGTTTGAATTTCTGACTTTTTTTAACAAATGGTTTTTGGGTTATTGCCCTTGACTTAGTAAAATTGCGTCAAAAATATTTGTGGGTGCAAAATAAGGTACAATTTTTTAATAGATTTGATGAAACTTGGTATGAGTATTGAAATAGATAAGATGGTGGTCAAGTTCTAATTTGACAATTTTCCATGAACAGTTTTTGAGTTTTTGCCCTTAAAGGGACCCAGGCTTGATTTGTTTCGGACAATAATCCGACAGCCTCAAACACATGAAATCTTTTGCTTAGCTAATCAGAAATAGTCTACAGAGCTTACCTTTGAAATTTGAGCCTTCAAATCCATGTGTATCCATAATTATCCGTGTTTGAAAAATCATAATGTCCCGCCATATTGGAAAACGGTTCGTCTTGATAATCAAAGAGTTATCCTTCCTGTCGTGCAATAGCGGTCATCTATACAAATAGACTTTGTCAACAGGACACACAATTTTCAGACAGACTGGAGATCAGACGCGTACAGCACGAAAAAAAAATGAAAAGTGAAATTTTTTGTTTGAGGTCTATTTCAAGGTATTTTGCGATTTTCTAAGAGCTTGAGTATTTCTGAGGACTGTTTAAATGTAACAAAGGCCTAAAACGACCCCTTAAAATCAAGCCTGAGCCCCTTTAACTTCAATATTATTTCAGTGAATGTTTTTTTGAGTTATTGCTCTATTTATTTTTCAAATTCAATGCTGCCAGTGGGCGTATATTACCTTGCCTGGCAAGCTATCTTTAGATGTTTTATGGTCTTAATGAAACTAAATTTTAGACTAGAATTGCTTACAATTATGAACGTATTTCGAGAGCCTTAAAATATTATGTAGGCTAAATTTGCAATTACCTACATCTAGACAATATATTGAATATCATTTGACCTAGTTTTCAAAGTCATAAAATAATTAGGTCACACCTTCCGTAACGGTTAATGATGGCGAAAATATGAAAATTATCAATTTTTGCTGTATTTAAGTACACTTATCTCTATGAATTTTTTAAGTAAGCCAAATTAAAAAATATCTTCTCGTAGACAATATATTGAATATTATTTGACCTAATTTTCAAGGTCATAGATTAAGTGGGTCACACCTTCCGTACCCGTTAAAGTGACCTAATTTTGAAAAAATCGAAATTTAAATAATTCGAAAGAAAAAACGAAATTTGAAAATCGGTCTCCAAGAAAAGGTAGATAATGATCCATTGTATCTATGTGCTAAATTTCATCAAAATCGGTCTATCAGTAGTGTCTGAATTTCGGATTTAAGAATTGTAAGGAAAATTCAAAATGGCGGCCGATATGGCAGCTTGACCTAATTATTTAGGTCAAATCAATTACTATTGACAAGTTATTTATAAAACAGTTTTCACTTTTCACCTAGCAGTTATAGACCGGAAGTTACATAATTACGTCATTTGAGGCTAAACCGGAAGTGGAATTTTTTTTTTCACATTTTTTCAAAAATTATAAACATATCGCCTATCAACTGGTAAAGTTTCAAAATTTTACCATTTATATTAAAGGAGAAATCACGGTCTGAAATTTTTGCCGATGACCCTTGAATATTGAATTGCAAATCGTGGGTAAAATATTTAACCTAATTGCATAAAACCTATAATTGTTAGTTGACAAATACATTGAAGTTTTCAAATCTGAAAATCCGGTCAAAATCGAACTGAAAATAAACTTGCTAAAGCAAAAAAACCTGAACTTCCGGTTCTCACTTCCTGTCAGAGATAGAACTTCCGGTTTTGTTTTATTTGATAATAGAAATCATTCTAAGATCAACTGTAGATTTAGAATTTCTGCACCTTTTACCAGTTTGTCTGCAAACTCATCCAAGAATTACAAAAAAAACTAGAATTGCTTACAATTATGAACGTATTTCGAGAGCCTTAAAATATTATATAGGCTAAATTTGCAATTACCTACATCTAGACAATATATTGAATATCATTTGACCTAGTTTTCAAAGTCATAAAATAATTAGGTCACACCTTCCGTAACGGTTAATGATGGCGAAAATATGAAAATTATCAATTTTTGCTGTATTTAAGTACACTTATCTCTATGAATTTTTTAAGTAAGCCAAATTAAAAAATATCTACTCGTAGACAATATATTGAATATTATTTGACCTAATTTTCAAGGTCATAGATTAAGTGGGTCACACCTTCCGTACCCGTTAAAGTGACCTAATTTTGAAAAAATCGAAATTTAAATAATTCGAAAGAAAATACGAAATTTGAAAATCGGTCTCCAAGAAAAGGTAGATAATGATCCATTGTATCTATGTGCTAAATTTCATCAAAATCGGTCTATCAGTAGTGTCTGAATTTCGGATTTAAGAATTGTAACAAAAATTCAAAATGGCGGCCGATATGGCAGCTTGACCTAATTATTTAGGTCAAATCAATTACTATTGACAAGTTATTTATAAAACAGTTTTCACTTTTCACCTAGCACTTATAGACCGGAAGTTACGTAATTACGTCATTTGAGGCTAAACCGGAAGTGGAATTTTTTTTTCACATTTTTTCAAAAATTATAAACATATCGCCTATCAACTGGTAAAGTTTCAAAATTTTACCATTTATATTAAAGGAGAAATCACGGTCTGAAATTTTTGCCGATGACCCTTGAATATTGAATTGCAAATCGTGGGTAAAATATTTAACCTAATTGCATAAAACCTATAATTGTTAGTTGACAAATACATTGAAGTTTTCAAATCTGAAAATCCGGTCAAAATCGAACTGAAAATAAACTTGCTAAAGCAAAAAAACCTGAACTTCCGGTTCTCACTTCCTGTCAGAGATAGAACTTCCGGTTTTGTTTTATTTGATAATAGAAATCATTCTAAGATCAACTGTAGATTTAGAATTTCTGCACCTTTTACCAGTTTGTCTGCAAACTCATCCAAGAATTACAAAAAAAAAAAAAAAAAATAAAACTAGAATTGCTTACAATTATGAACGTATTTCGAGAGCCTTAAAATATTATATAGGCTAAAGTTGCAATTACCTACATCTAGACAATATATTGAATATCATTTGACCTAGTTTTCAAAGTCATAAAATAATTAGGTCACACCTTCCGTAACGGTTAATGATGGCGAAAATATGAAAATTATCAATTTTTGCTGTATTTAAGTACACTTATCTCTATGAATTTTTTAAGTAAGCCAAATTAAAAAATATCTACTCGTAGACAATATATTGAATATTATTTGACCTAATTTTCAAGGTCATAGATTAAGTGGGTCACACCTTCCGTACCCGTTAAAGTGACCTAATTTTAAAAAATCGAAATTTAAATAATTCGAAAGAAAATACGAAATTTGAAAATCGGTCTCCAAGAAAAGGTAGATAATGTTCCATTGTATCTATGTGCTAAATTTCATCAAAATCCGTCTATCAGTAGTGTCTGAATTTCGGATTTAAGAATTGTAACGAAAATTCAAAATGGCGGCCGATATGGCAGCTTGACCTAATTATTTAGGTCAAATCAATTACTATTGACAAGTTATTTATAAAACAGTTTTCACTTTTCACCTAGCAGTTATAGACCGGAAGTTACGTAATTACGTCATTTGAGGCTAAACCGGAAGTGGAATTTTTTTTTCACATTTTTTCAAAAATTATAAACATATCGCCTATCAACTGGTAAAGTTTTAAAATTTTACCATTTATATTAAAGGAGAAATCACGGTCTGAAATTTTTGCCGATGACCCTTGAATATTGAATTGCAAATCGTGGGTAAAATATTTAACCTAATTGCATAAAACCTATAATTGTTAGTTGACAAATACATTGAAGTTTTCAAATCTGAAAATCCGGTCAAAATCGAACTGAAAATAAACTTGCTAAAGCAAAAAAACCTGAACTTCCGGTTCTCACTTCCTGTCAGAGATAGAACTTCCGGTTTTGTTTTATTTGATAATAGAAATCATTCTAAGATCAACTGTAGATTTAGAATTTCTGCACCTTTTACCAGTTTGTCTGCAAACTCATCCAAGAATTACAAAAAAAAAAAAAAAACTAGATCCCCAGGCTTCGCGAGGTTCTGACGCAGTGCGTAGGAGTTTTGATATACGCTTTAAAACTGCCCCTTAAAGTATCCGTAAAACAGTAACGTTATTTTTACAGAGTATAAGTCGTTTTATTTCAAATCATAATTGGTTCGCTGAAACTAGTGTCATGTAGATCACCCAAACGCATAATTCAACAACCAGTTTTTAACGATGAAATTCGCAATTTTCAAATGGTGATAAAACGGAAAGTATGCATCGTACATCAAAATATAATATATCAATGGATAGATCTTTTCGAGAGCTATCACATTTGTGCAGCTCACAAGGTCACCAAAGGTCAAGGTTACAATATACGACCATTCGAAGTTTTTATATATTACTTTCGGTCAAAATATCAAAATCAAAATCAAAATTCAAAAATCGGTTTCCAAATATAATTCAGGAATCGATATAACATTCTATAGACATCAAAATGACGCGAATCGTAACATCTCCAGAGGCCCAATTTCGATTTAAAGAAAATTACGCACAGTTAGTAGAGAAGAAAATATAAAATTTCCAAATATTAAAAAGCGCATTTTTGGTGGAAATGTGTGGTTTAATATATCATTGCAAAGAGCAGATGAACCCTAATAAGATTCAATTTAAATATTTGATATTTATGAATTAATTCACGTGACAGAGCTCGTTAAAAATAAAAATCACAAATTTCAATCGGCTATAAAACCGGAAGTAGACATCGGACAACACAAATGAATATATCAGGGGGTAGATATCATCAAGGGCAATAAGTCGTGTTCAGGTCACAAAGTCACCAAAGGTCAAGGTCACAAAATATGGGCCTTTAAAGTTTTTGCCATTACCAATAAAATTAAAATGGAAATAAAAGAAAATCAAAATCAAAATTCAAAAATCGGCTCCCAAATAAAGTTGTGCAATCGACTCTAGTCATTAGATATGAAAAAATAACGAAAATCGCTTTATCCCCTGAATTTGAATTTGAAATTTTACAAAAGTTTCAAATTTCAATATGGCGGCTTAACGTTTGTTCCGGTCTGGATTTTTTTATCTTCGTTTTTTTTGTATGACTATTTCAAGCATATCGCAAAAAGAATTTTTGAAATATCTTGCATATTCCGGAAGTTGATTTTTAAATTTTAAAAGCGAATAACGTCAAAACCGGAAGTGATGTCGAAAATTTAAAAAATAATTCTTGATCGCATTAATAGTGTCTATCTATCTGTAAGTTTTCGGATGCATCGGAATAAAATTGTAGAAGTTGAAAAAATGCAAAAATTGAAATGATAAAAGTCAGCTACAAAAGTAATGAAATTAGCAGTTTGAAACTGCAGTTATGTAGCTAGCAGTTAAAAGAAGCTAGCAAAAGAAGTTTTGTCAAAATCAGTTGAAAAATAGAGGTAATAAACAACAAAAACCAAAAAAACGCCATTGCCCACAGCTCGTTTCCGGTCACTCTGAATGACGTCATTTTACATTTAACAAATAGAAGTCTCGCAGTTTGAATGGCAGACAGCAACAGGTAGTTTGTAGCATGTTGCCTTCTAAGAGAAAAATCGAATGTGAAATTCGAAAAAAAAAAAAAAAAAAAAAAAAAAAAACATTTCGAAAACAAAGCAGTGCGTTCGATGAACGCACTGCAAAAAAAATAAAATAATCCGAACGATTACAATACGTTTTCGCCAAAGTCGAAATACGTAATAATCCGAACGATTACAATACGTTTTCGACAAAGTCGAAATACGTAAAAAAACTAGAGCCGTACGCCTAACGGCACTGAAGCAGTGCGTTCCATCCAGGGATTCGTACGTTCGTTCGTTAAGCAAAAGACAAAAAGGGTATATTAAAAAAAAAAAATGTGCATCAGAAATGGATTTTGATTTCATAACAAACGCTCCCATACCCCCCTTTCCCCTCTTTGCCCTCCCCATCCTTAGTCCTCATCATCAATTAAGATAGATAATAAGTTAAAATCATAATAAAAAATGGATAGAGGGTCGTTTAATCTAAAGATATCCGGATCGCCGAAACTCATATTTGTAAATCGCCCAAACGTAAGAATAATACCCAATACAAAGTAGATTGTTTTATATATTATATTCGCAATTTTCAGATGGCGATGAAACCAAAAGTAGATATCGTACAATAAAAATATATATAGCATTGGACAATGTCGAAGCTATATACAAATCGAAAGGTCACTAATGGTTCAAGTTGTCTTAAGTCGCCAGGGTATAACATTGAGACACCACATAAATAGCGCGGCCTAACATTTTAAAATTTATATTGAATAGAGTTTCGTCCCTTAGACCATTATTCCAGTCAACTATATATTATTGTTGCATTATTATAAGAGATAAAATTTAAAATTCTAAAGGTTGTAATTTCGTTCCAAATATTCAATATTTACATCACCCACAACAGGAAAAACATATATAACAACTTTGAATCATTTTAACTGGATGTAGAACGATTAAACTAAAAAATAATTTCAGATCGCTGAAACTCATATCTTGTAGGTCGCCCAAATGCAACACATTAAACAGATTGTTTTACAGGGAAAATTCGCAATTTTCAAATGGCGATAAAAGCGGAAGTATATATCTTACAATAAAGCTTTATATATCATTGGATAGAACTTCTCGAGAGCTATCATATTTGTACAGGTCAAAAATTCGTCAAAGGTCAACGTCACAATATACGACTCTTCAAAGTTTTTAAAAATTTTAATCGTTAAAAAATTAAAATCAAAATCAAAATTCAAAAATCTGTTTCCATATATATTTCGGCAATCGGTTATAGATTCTATATACATCAAAATAACACAAATCGAGCTATCCCCTGAGACTCTATTTCGATTTAAAGAAAAACACGCACAGTTAGTATGGTTGAAATTACAAAATTTTGAAATTTTTAAACCCGGAATTTTGATTAAAATACCAAGTGTGATATATTAATAGAAAGGTGAGATTAAGCGTAAAAGGAATATGTAAGAAATTCTGTCCTATGTAAATTGGGTCACGTGATAGAGCTCTTGAAAGTTAAAATTCGTGATTTTCAATTGGCTGCAAAACCGGAAGTAAACATCGGACAACAAAAGTGGGGATACCATTGGGCAGATATAATGAAGGGCAATAACTTTTGTTCGGGTCAAAAGGTCATCAAAGGTCAAGGTCACGAAATATGACCGGTTAAAGTTTTGACAATTACTGAAAAAATTCAACCGGAAATAAAAGAAAAGCAAAATCGAAATTCAAAAATCCCTTCCCATACTTTTTTGCGCAATCAATTGATGTTTCTAGAAAATCTAAAATTATGCAAATTAGACTTATCCCTGAGAACTTATTTCAGTTTTACAAAATTTAGTCGTATCAAGATGGCGGAAAATCCGTTACTTCCGGTTCGAATTTTCTTAATTTGGCATCATTCAATAGACAATTGTAGCTAATTGCAAAAGAAATTTTTCAAATATCTTCATTATTCCGGAAGTGCAAAGTTCAACTTTAAAAGCAAATAACATCAAAACCGGAAGTGATATCGAAATTTTGAAAATTAATTATACTTCGAAATCCAAAGGTCTATATATCTGTAAGTTTTCAGATCGATCGAAATAAAACTGTAGAAGTAAGAAAATGCAAAAAATTTCAAATTCAAAGTGTCAGCGAGAAAGTTGGGAAATGTATAATTCTTAAATTGCTATCTTTTAAAACTAAATTCAATGTAGTTACCTAAAAAAAAACGATAAAAATCGGATCAAAAATAAAGCCGCAAATTGAAAAACAAAGAAAAACTGTAGACGGCGCTACGTCATTTCCTGTAGGTCAAAATGGCGTCAAAATACATTCATCAGATTTACTCTCGCAGCATTTTCGGGAGAAATGTTAACAGAATGTGCGTGGCATGTGCAGTTTTGGCTGGGCGCTCTGACCAGAATTCGAAAAAAAAAAAACTAGAGCCGTACGCCTAACGGCACTGAAGCAGTGCGTTCCATCCAGGGATTCGTTCGTTAAGCAAAAGACAAAAAGGGTTTATTAAAATAAAAAAATGTGCATCAGAATTGGATTTTGATTTCATAACAAACGCTCCCATACCCCCTTTTCCTCCTTTCCGCTCTTTGCCCCTCCCCATCCTTAGCCCTCATCATCAATTAAGATAGATAATAAGTTAAAATCACAATAAAAATGGATAGAGGGTCGTTTAATCTAAAAAAGATATCCGGATCGTCGAAACTCATATTTGTAAATCGCCCAAACGTAGAGAATAATACCCAATACAATGTAGATGGTTCAAGTTGTCTTAGTCGCCAGGGTATAACATTGAGACACCACATAAATAGCGCGGCCTAACATTTTAAAATTTATATTGAATAGAGTTTCGTCCCTTAGACCATTATTCCAGTCAACTGTATATTATTGTTGCATATAAGAGATAAAATTTAATATTCTAAAGGTTGTAATTTCGTTCCAAATATTCAATATTTACATCACCCACAACAGGAAAAACATATATAACAACTTTGAATCATTTTAACTGGATGTAGAACGATTAAACTAAAAAATAATTTCAGATCGCTGAAACTTATATCTTGTAGATCGCCCAAATGCAACACATTAAACAGATTGTTTTATAGGGAAAATTCGCAATTTTCAAATGGCGATAAAAGCGGAAGTATACATCTTACAATAAAGCTTTATATATCATTGGATAGAACTTCTTGAGAGCTATCACATTTGTACAGGTCAAAAATTCGTCAAAGGTCAACGTCAGAATATACGACCCTTAAAAGTTTAAAAAAATTTTGATCGTAAAAAAATCAAAATCAAAATCAAAATTCAAAAATCTGTTTCCATATATATTTCGGCAATCGGTAATAGATACTATATACATCAAAATAACACAAATCGAATTATTCCCCGAGACCCTATTTCGATTTAAAGAAAACACGCATAGTTAGTATAGAAGAAATTACAAAATTTTGAAATTTTTAAACGCACAATTTTGATTTAAATACCAAGTGTGATATATTAATAGAAAGACGAGATTAAGCGTAAAAGGAATATGTAAGAAATTCTGTCCTATGTAAATTGGGTCTGGTGATAGAGCTCTTGAAAGTTAAAATTCGTGATTTTCAATTGGCTGCAAAACCGGAAGTAAACATCGGACAACAAAAGTGGGGATACCATTGGGCAGATATAATGAAGGGCAATAACTTTTGTTCAGGTCAAAAGGTCATCAAAGGTCAGGGTCACGAAATATGACCGGTTAAAGTTTTGACAATTACTGAAAAAATTCAACCGGAAATAAAAGAAAAGCAAAATCGAAATTCAAAAATTCCTTCCCATACTTTTTTGCGCAATCAATTGATGTTTCTAGAAAATCTAAAATTATGCAAATTAGACTTATCCCTGAGAACTTATTTCAGTTTTACAAAATTTAGTCGTATCAAGATGGCGGAAGATCCGTTACTTCCGGTTCGAATTTTCTTAATTTAGCATCATTCAATAGACAATTGTAGCTAATTGCAAAATAAATTTTTCAAATATCTTCATTATTCCGGAAGTGCAAAGTTCAACTTTAAAAGCAAATAAAATCAAAACCGGAAGTGATATCGAAATTTTTAAAATTAATTATACTTCGCAATCCAAATGTCTATAAATCTGTAAGTTTTCAGATCGATCGAAATAAAACTGTAGAAGTTAGAAAATGCAAAAAATTTCAAATTCAAAATGTCAGCGAGAAAGTTGGGAAATGTATAATTCTTAAATTGCTATCTTTTAAAACTAAATTCATTGTAGTTACCTAAAAAAAACCGATCAAAATCGGATCAAAAATAAAGCCGCAAATTGAAAAACAAAGAAAAACTGTAGACGGCGCTACGTCATTTCCTGTAGGTCAAAATGGCGTCAAAATACATTCATCAGATTTAGTCTCGCGGCATTTTCGGGAGAAATGTTAACAGAATGTGCGTGGCATGTGCAGTTTTGGCTGGGCGCTCTGACCAGAATTCGAAAAAAAAAAAAAACTAGATCCCCAGGCTTCGCGAGGTTCTGACGCAGTGCGTAGCAGTTTTGATATACGCTTTAAAACTACCCCACAAAGTATCAGTGGAACACTAACATTATTTTACAGAGTATAAGTTGTTTTATTTCAAAGCATAATTGGTTCGCTGAAACTCGTGTCATGTAGATCGCTCAAACGCATAATTCAACAAACAGTTTTTAACGATGAAATTCGCAATTTTCAAATGTTGATTAAACGGAAAGTAAACATCGTACAGCAAAATATAATATATCAATGGATAGATCTTTTCGAGAGCTATCACATTTGTGCAGCTCACAAGGTCACCAAAGGTCAAGGTTACAATATACGACCATTCGAAGTTTTTATATATTACTTTCGGTCAAAATATCAAAATCAAAATCAAAATTCAAAAATCGGTTTCCAAATATAATTCAGGAATCGATAAAACATTCTATAGACATCAAAATTACGCGAATCGTAGCTTCTCCAGAGGCCCAATTTCGATTTAAAGAAAATTACGCACAGTTAGTAGAGAAGAAAATATAAAATTTCCTAATATTAAAAAGCGCATTTTTGGTGGAAATATGTGGTTTAATATATCATTACAAAGAGCAGATGAATCCTAATAAGATTCAATATAAATATTTGTTATTTATAAATTAATTCACGTGACAGAGCTCGTTAAAAATAAAAATCACAAATTTCGATCGGCTATAAAACCGGAAGTAGACATCGGACAACACAAATGAATATATCAGGGGATAGATATCATCAAGGGCAATAAATCGTGTCCAGGTCACAATGTCACCAAAGGTCAAGGTCACAAAATATGGGCCTTTAAAGTTTTTGTCATTACCAATAAAATTAAAATGGAAATAAAAGAAAATCAAAATCGAAATTCAAAAATCGGCTCCCAAATAAAGTTGCGCAATCGACTCTAGTCATAAGATATGAAAAAATAACGAAAATCGCTTTATCCCCTGAATTTGAATTTGAAATTTTACAAAAGTTTGACATTTCAATATGGCGGCTTATCGTTTGCTTCCGGTCTGGATTTTTTTATCTTCGTTTTTTGTATGACTATTTCAAGCATATCGCAAAAAGAATTTTTGAAATATCTTGAAAATTCCGGAAGTTGAATTGTTAAAGTTCAAAAGCGAATAACGTCAAAACCGGAAGTCATTTAGAAAATTTGAATAATGATTTTTGAACGCATTAAAAGTGTCTATCTACCTATAAGTTTTCAAGTGGATGGGAATAAAATTCTAAAAGTTGATAAAAACGCAAAAAATAAAATTTAAAAAGTCAGCTACAAAAGTAATGAAATCAGCAGTTTAAAAATGCAGTTATGTAGCTAGCAATTAAAAGAAGCTATCAAAAGTAGTTCTGTCAAAATCAGTTGAAAAATAGAGGTAATAAATGGCAAAAACCAAAACGAAGCCATTGCCCACAGCTCGTTTCCGGTCACTCTGAATGACGTCATTTTACATTTAAAAAATAGTAGTCTCGCAGTTTGAATGGCAGACAGCAACAGGTAGTTTGCAGCAAGTTGCCTTCTTTGAAAATAATCGAGGGTAAAATTCGAAAAAAAAAAAAAAAAAAAGACATTTCGAAAACAAAGCAGTGCGTTCGATGAACGCACTGCAACTAGAGCCGTACGCCTAACGGCACTGAAGCAGTGCGTTCCATCCAGGGATTCGTTCGTTAAGCAAAAGACAAAAAGGGTTTATTAAAATAAAAAATGTGCATCAGAAATGGATTTTGATTTCCTAACAAACGCTCCCATACGCCCCTTTTCCCCCTTTCCCCTCTTTGCCCCTCCCCATCCTTAGCCCTCATCATCAATTAAGATAGATAATAAGTTAAAATCATAATAAAAAAATGGATAGAGGGTCGTTTAATCTAAAAAAGATATCCGGATCGCCGAAACTCATATTTGTAAATCGCCCAAACGTAGAGAATAATACCCAATACAATGTAGATTGTTTCATATATTAAATTCGCAATTTTCAGATGGCGATGAAACCAAAAGTAGATATCGTACAAAAAATATATATATAGCATTGGATAGACAATGTCGAAGCTATATACAAATCGAAAGGTCACTAATGGTTCAAGTTGTCTTAAGTCTCCAGGGTATAACATTGAGACACCACATAAATAGCGCAGCCTAACATTTTAAAATTTATATTGAATAGAGTTTCGTCCCTTAGACCATTATTCCAGTCAACTGTATATTATTGTTGCATAATTATAAGAGATAAAATTTAAAATTCTAAAGGTTGTAATTTCGTTCCAAATATTCAATATTTACATCACCCACAACAGGAAAAACATATATAACAATTTTGAATCATTTTAACTGGATGTAGAACGATTAAACTAAAAAATAATTTCAGATCGCTGAATCTCATATCTTGAAGGTCGCCCAAATGCAACACATTAAACAGGTTGTTTTATAGGGAAAATTCGCAATTTTGAAATGGCGATAAAAGCGGAAGTATACATCTTACAATAAAGCTTTATATATCATTGGATAGAACTTCTCGAGAGCTATCATATTTGTACAGGTCAAAAATTCGTCAAAGGTCAACGTCACAATATACGACACTTCAAAGTTTTTACAAATTTTAATCGTTAAAAAATCAAAATCAAAATCAAAATTCAAAAATCGGTTTCCATACATATTTCGTCAATCGGTTATAGATTCTATATACATCAAAAAAACACAAATCAAATTATCCCCCGAGACCCTATTTCGATTTAAAGAAAAACACGCACAGTTAGTATAGAAGAAATTACAAAATTTTGAAATATTTAAACGCGCAATTTTGATTAAAATACCAAGTGAAATATATAAATGGAAAGATGACATTAAGCGTAAAAGGAATATGTAAGAAATTCTGTCCTATGTAAATTAGGTCACGTGATAGAGCTCTTTAAAGTTAAAATTCGTGATTTTCAATTGGCTGCAAAACCGGAAGTAAACACCGGACAACAAAAGTGAAGATACCATTGGATAGATATAATCAAGGGCAACAACTTTTGTTCAGGTCAAAAGGTCACCAAAGGTCAAGGTCGCGAAATATGAACCTTGAAATTTTTGACAATTACTGGAAAATTTCAACCGGAAATAAAAGAAAAGCAAAAGCGGAATTCAAAAATCCCTTCCCATACTTTTTTGCACAATCGATGGATGTTTTAAAAAAACCTAAATTTATGCAAATTAGATTTAACCCTGAGGCCCCATTTTGAGTTTTACAAAAGTTACTCATATCAAGATGGCGGTTGATCCGTTACTTCCGGTTCGGATTTTCTTAATTTACCATCATTAGATAGACAATTGTAGCTAATTGCAAAAAAAATTTTTCAAATATCTTCATTATTCCGGAATTTCAAAATTCAACTTTAAAAGCAAATAGCATCAAAACCGGAAGTGATATCGAAATTTTGAAAATTAATTATTGTTCGCAATCAAAATGTCTATATTTCTGTAAATTTTCAGAAAGATCAAAATGAAATTGTAGAAGTTGACAAAACTGCAAAAATCAAAATTAAAAAAGTCAGCGACAAAGTTCAAAATTTTAAAAGTTTGAAAGTGCTAACTTGTAAAAATGATTAAAAGTAATAAACAAAAAAAACGCTATCGAAATTGATTAAAAACTAGCGTCGCAAATAAGAAAAAACCTAAAATTAGACATAGCCCTGTACGTCATTTCCGGTTGGACAAAATGACGTCAAAATACATTCATATTATTTACTTTCGCGGGTTTTTCGAAAGAAATGTTAACAGTTTTCATGTAGCACTTGTAGTTTTGGCTGGGCGTGATGGGAAGAATTCGAAAAAAAAAAAAAAAAAAAAAACATTTCGAAAACAAAGCAGTGCGTTCGATGAACGCACTGCAACTAGAGCCGTACGCCTAACGGCACTGAAGCAGTGCGTTCCATCCAGGGATACGTTCGTTAAGCAAAAGACAGAAAGGGTATATTAAAAAAATGTGCATTATAAATGGATTTGGATTTCATAACAAACGCTCCTATCCCCCCTCCCATTCCCCCCCCCCCTTTTCCCCTCCCCATCCTTAGCCCTCATCATCAATTAAGATAGGTAATAAGTTAAAATCATAATAAAAAAAATTCGTTTAATCAAAAAAAGATATTCGGATCGCCGAAACTCATATTTTGTAAATCGCCCAAACGTACACATTGTACAACATAGCATTGGATAGACATTGTCGAAAGGTATATATTTTGTACAAATCAAAAGGTCACTAATGGTTTAAATTATTTATATTGAATAGAGTTCTGTCCCTTAGACCATTATTCCACTCAACTGTATATTATTGTTGCATAAGAGATACAATTTAAAATTCTAAAGATTGTAATTTCGTTCAAAATATTCCATATTTACATCACCCACAACAGGAAGTAAACCACAATTTCATTTATTTAATATATATAAAACCTTTGAATCATTTTAACTGGATGTAGAACGATTAAACTAAAAAATAAATTTGGATCGCTGAAACTCATATCTTGTAGATCGCCCAAACGCAACACACATTAAACAGATTGTTTTATAGGGAAAATTCGCAATATTTAAATGGCGATGAAAGCGGAAATATACATCTTACAATAAAGCTTTATATATCATTGGATAGATCTTCTCGAGAGCTATCACGTTTGTACAGGTCAAAAAATTCGTCAAAGGTCAACGTCACAATATACGACCCTTCAAAGTTTTTAAAAATTTTAATCGTAAAAAAATCAAAATCAAAATCGAAATTCAAAAATCGGTTTCCATATATATTTCGTCAATCGGTTATAGATTCTATATACATCAAAATAACACAAATCGAATTATCCCCCGAGACCCTATTTCGATTTAAAGAAAAACACGCACAGTTAGTATAGAAGAAATAACAAAATTTTGAAATTTTTAAACGCGCAATTTTGATCAAAATACCAAGTGTGATATATTAATAGAAAGATGAGATTAAGCGTAAAAGGAATAAGTAAGAAATTATGTCCTATGTAAATTAGGTCACGTGATAGAGCTCTTTAAAATAAAAATTCGTGATTTTCAATTGGCTGCAAAACCGGAAGTAAACATCGGACAACAAAGGTGATGATACCATTGGGTAGATATAATCAAGGGCAATAACTTTTGTTCAGGTCAAAAGGTCACCGAAGGTCAAGGTCGCGAAATATGACCTTTTAAATTTTTGACAATTACTGGAAAATTTCAACCGGAAATAAAAGAAAAGCAAAAGCGAAATTCAAAAATCCCTTCCCATACTTTTTTGCGCAATCGTTGAATGTTTTTAGAAAATCTTAAATTATGCAAATTAGATTTAACCCTAAGGCCCCATTTTGAGTTTTACAAAAATTAGTCATATCAAGATGGCGGCTGATCCGTTACTTCCGGTTCGGATTTTTTTAATTTAGCATCATTTAATAGACAATTGTAGCTAATTGCAAAAGAAATTTTTTCAATATCTTCAATATTCCGGAAGTGCAAAATTCAACTTTAAAAGCAAATAACTTCAAAACCGGAAGTGATATCGAAATTTTGAAAATTTAAATTTTAGTTTGCAATCAAAATGTCTATATATCTGTAAGTTTTCAAGTCGATCGAAAGAAAACTGTAGAAGTAAAAAAAATGCTAAAAATTCAAAATTCAAAAAGTCAGCGACAAAGTTGGGAAATGTTTCATTCTCAATTCCCTATCTTTTAGAACTAAGTTCAATGTAGTTATCTAAAAAAGAACGATCAACATTGGATCAAAAATAAAACATTTGAAAACAAAGACTTGATGAAAGCACTGCAAAAAAAAAAAAAAAAAAACTTTCGAAAACAAAGATTTTGAAAGATGAATAAGCCTAGTAAGGTGGCGGCGCCTCGGGATTTTTTGAAAAAAAAAAAAAAAAAAAAAAAAAAAAATTTTGAAAACAAACGCTCCCCCAACCCCTTTTTTCCCCCTTTTCCCCCCGCCCCCCCCCGTCCTTCCCTCATTCTTAAGAAGAAAAAGTTAAAAATAAAAAAAATGGATAGATGTTTTAATCTAAAAAGATATCCGGTCGCCGAAAAATCATATTTGTTAATCAAAACGTAGAGAATAATACCCAATAGATTGTTTTATATATTAAATTCGCAATTTTCAGATGGCGATGAAACCAAAAGTAGATATCGTACAAAAAATATATATATAGCATTGGATAGACAATGTCGAAGCTATATACAAATCGAAAGGTCACTAATGGTTCAAGTTGTCTTAAGTCGCCAGGGTATAACATTGAGACACCACATAAATAGCGCGGCCTAACATTTTAAAATTTATATTGAATAGAGTTTCGTCTCTTAGACCATTATTCCAGTCACCTGTATATTATTGTTGCATAATTATAAGAGATAAAATTTAAAATTCTAAAGGTTGTAATTTCGTTCCAAATATTCAATATTTACATCACCCACAACAGGAAAAACATATATAACAACTTTGTATCATTTTAACTGGATGTAGAACGATTAAACTAAAAAATAATTTCAGATCGCTGAAACTTATATTATCTTGTAGGTCGCCCAAATGCAACACATTAAACAGATTGTTTTATAGGGAAAATTCGCAATTTTCAAATGGCGATAAAAGCGGAAGTATACATCTTACAATAAAGCTTTATATATCATTGGATAGAACTTCTCGAGAGCTATCAATTTGTACAGGTCAAAAATTCGTCGAAGGTCAACGTCACAATATACGACCCTTCAAAGTTTTTTAAAAAATTTTTAAACGTTAAAAAATCAAAATCAAAATAAAAATTCAAAAATCGGTTTCCATATATATTTCGGCAATCGGTTATAGATTCTATATACATCAAAATAACACCAATCGAATTATCCCCCGAGACCCTATTTCGATTTAAAGAAAAACACGCACAGTTAGTATAGAAGAAATTACAAAATTTTGAAATTTTTAAACGCGCAATTTTGACTAAAATACCAAGTTTGATATACTAATGGGAAGATGACATTAAGCGTAAAAGGAATATGTAAGAAATTCTGTCCTATGTAAATTAGGTCACGTGATAGAGCTCTTTAAAGTTAAAATTCGTGATTTTCAATTGGCTGCAAAACCGGAAGTGAACATCGGACAACAAATGTGAAGATACCATTGGGCAGATTTAATCAAGGGCAATAACTTTTGTTCAGGTCACAAGGTCACCAGAGGTCAATATGGCGAAATATGACCTTTAAAAGTTTTGACTATTACTGAAAAATTTCAACCGGAAATAAAAGAAAAGCAAAGTCGAAATTCAAAAATCCCTTCCCATACTTTTTTGCGCAATCGATAGATGTTTTTAGAAAATCTAAAATTATGCAAATTAGATTTAACCCTGAGGCCCCATTTTGAGTTTTACAAAAGTTAGTCATATCAAGATGGCGGCTGATCCGTTACTTCCGGTTCGAATTTTTTAAATTTAGCATTATTTAATAAACAATTGTAGCTAATTGCAAAATAAATTTTTCAAATATCTTCATTATTCCGGAAGTGCAAAATTTAACTTTAAAAGCAAATAAGATCAAAACCGGAAGTGATATCGAAATTTTGAAAATTAATTATAATTCGCAATCAAAATGTCTATATATCTGTAAATTTTCAGATCGATCGAAATAAAATTGTAGAAGTTGAGAAAACCCCAAAAATTAAAATTAAAGCAGTCAGCGACAAAGTTGGGAAATGTATAATTCTTAAATTGCTATCTTGTAAACAAAAATTGAAAGCAATAAACAAAAAAAAAAGCGATCAAAATTGATTAAAAACTTGTGTGAAAAATGAGAAAAAACCTAAAGTTAGTCATAGCCCCGTACGTCATTTCCGGTTGGACAAAATGGCGTCAAAATACATTCATATGATTTGAATTCGGGGGTTTCCCAGAAGAAATGTTAACAGTTCCCATGTGGCATTTGTAGTTTTGGCTGGGCGCGATGGGAGGAATTCGAAAAAAAAAAAAAAAAAAAAAACATTTCGAAAACAAAGCAGTGCGTTCGAAGAACGCACTGCAACTAGAGCCACACGTGGCACAGAGTGGGACTTTGCTAACGTTGCAAAATTGCAACAAACAGGCCGAAACATCTGATTTTCTGGGAGAAACTGGCCAAAGCAACGAGGTATCTGTGTGCAAAGAATTTTTTGGAAAAATGTCATTTTCTACAGATGTAAAGCGCTGACCGATATAACTGGTAAATTGGAAGTTTACCCGTATGTGCCACGCCCATCTAATTTACTTTTGCGTAAATCTAATCTCATACAAAATATATATTCATGGTACAAATTTGAAGCTTGTACATCTAATAGATCACGAGATATACACAAATACGTTTCAAAAAAGCAAAATGTACTTTAATTTTAAAAGTCCAAAAATTAAATTTTCATTTTAAAAACTTTTGTTGTGCATCGCTGGAAAGAGGACAAAAGGCGCCTTCGGAATGTGAAAAAAATAACCCTCTAAATTAATTAGGTCACGCTCTAGAGCAGTCCAACTTTGCAAATTTTGCTGCTTTCGAGCAGCTATGAAACCGGAAATAGACGTCAGAAGTCTAATGCCAAATTGTCAACTGATAGCTAAAGTCAGTGACCAATGACCTTGTAAAGGTCAAGGTCACCAAAGGTCAAAGTCACTCGAAATAAGCCCCCAAACTAAAAAAAACTGATTTTTTGCAAATGTCGCAAAATTGCAACAAACAGGCAGAAACATTTGATTTTTTGGGATAAACTGGCCAAAGTAATGAGATATATGTATGCAAGGTACTTTTTTGAAAAACGTTATTTACTGCAGCCGTAATTCGCTGACCGATATAAATGGTAAATTTGAAGTTCACCCGGATGTGCCACGCCCATCTCGTTTTTTTGGAGGGGAATCTAATCATATTCAAAATGTATATTCACAGTAAAAATTTGAAGCTTGTATAGCTGATAGATCACGAGATATACACACAAACATTTCAAGGAAGCGAAAATACGGCAAAATGTACTTTTCTTTGCAAAAATCAAAAAATTCAATTTTCATTTTACAAACTTTTGTTCAATATCGTTGGAAAGGGGACAAAAAACAATCTAAGAATCTGAAAAAATTAACACTCTAAATTAATTAGGTCACGCTCTAGAGCAGCCCAAAGTTGCGAATTTTGCTGTTTTCGGGCAGCTATAAAACCGGAAATAGACGTCGGAGGTCAAAGTTCAAAGTATCAACTGATAGCCAAGGTCAATGACCTTTGACCTACTAAAGGTCATGGTCACCAAAGGTCAAGGTCACGAGAAATAAGCCCCCAAACTTCGAAAAAATTCAACCGGATGTTGCAAAAAAGCAAAAGCAAAATTCAAAAATCGATTTCCAACATTTTGATCGCAATCGACTAGGCTTTCCAGAAATATAAACATCACACAAATCGCTCTTACCGTAGAGGCCCCATTTTGAGTTTTACAAAAAAGTGACATTTCAAGATGGCGGCCAATGTTTTACTTCCGGTCCGGATTTTTTCTGCTTCGTTTTTTTGTCTTCTAATTTAATTAGGATTGACATAAATTTTGTTGCGATACATCAATTACAGCACAAGTAGGTCAACCGGAAGTTTAAACCCGTTTTACGTTGGCATCGGAAATGAAGCAAAAATTTTGACTCTGCCAATGTTTTCATATTCGTGACACTTGAAGGCACCCAAATTTTCAGATCAATCGGTCTAAAAATAGCAAAGTTGCAAAAATGTGCAAAATACGGCGAAAAAATGTGTGCTATGAATTTTCGAATTTCGAAATTTTGTAACTGCTATCTTGTTGGAAATTGTTTCAAGTTTTCAAAAATGCAAACCCGACGAAAATCGGTCCAAAAATGCGAGTTCTAGAGCCACTGACCGACTTTTTAGACATGTTGCAATGCAGCACTTCCGGTTTTGCAAAATTGTTCCAATTTATATTTAATAGAAACTTCGCCACAACAGAAGGTGTAGAGAAGTTGTGAAATTGCTGCAACTATTGCACCTAGGCTGTGTGCCCTGTGTAAATTTCGAAAAAAAAAAAAAAAAAAAAAAAAAAACTAGAATTGCTTACAATTATGAACGTATTTCGAGAGCCTTAAAATATTATATAGGCTAAATTTGCAATTACCTACATCTAGACAATATATTGAATATCATTTGACCTAGTTTTCAAAGTCATAAAATAATTAGGTCACACCTTCCGTAACGGTTAATGATGGCGAAAATATGAAAATTATCAATTTTTGCTGTATTTAAGTACGCTTATCACTATGAATTTTTTAAGTAAGCCAAATTAAAAAATATTTACTCGTAGACAATAGATTGAATATTATTTGACCTAATTTTCAAGGTCATAGATTAAGTGGGTCACACCTTCCGTACCCGTTAAAGTGACCTAATTTTGAAAAAATCGAAATTTAAATAATTCGAAAGAAAATACGAAATTTGAAAATCGGTCTCCAAGAAAAGGTAGATAGTGATTCATTGTATCTATGTGCTAAATTTCATCAAAATCGGTCTATCAGTAGTGTCTGAATTTCGGATTTAAGAATTGTAACGAAAATTCAAAATGGCGGCCGATATGGCAGCTTGACCTAATTATTTAGGTCAAATCAATTACTATTGACAAGTTATTTATAAAACAGTTTTCACTTTTCACCTAGCAGTTATAGACCGGAAGTTACGTAATTACGTCATTTGAGGCTAAACCGGAAGTGGAATTTTTATTTTCACATTTTTTCAAAAATTATAAACATATCGCCTATCAACTGGTAAAGTTTCAAAATTTTACCATTTATATTAAAGGAGAAATCACGGTCTGAAATTTTTGCCGATGACCCT